>JAVSBS010025297.1:0-43244 GCA_033124195.1 Coracias cyanogaster | reverse complement strand
GGAACAGACTGCCCCGGGAGGTGGTGGAGTCACCATCCCTGGAGGTATTTAAAAAACGAGTAGATGTAGCACTTGAGGCTATGGCCTAGTGGCTAGAGAGATGTTAGCATGAAGGCTGGATTTGATGATCTTGGTGGTCCTTTCCAACCATAATGATTCTATGACATGGTGTCCCAACCTAAATCATTCCATAATTCTAATGCAATACCATAAAAATGAGGTATTCCATTTAAAAGCATTTCTCTCCCCATTATGAATATAAAATAGAAATCTGAGAAACTACTTACTCGTATGAAGAGTATTTTATCTCCCAGTCTATAACGTCCCTCCGATAAGTATTCAATTGAAAATCGATGGGAACAACTGCAAGGAGGATCTTCTGCTATATGTTTAACCTAGTTATTAAAATTGAAAACATTTGTTAGTATTTTGACAGGAGCATGTGCTTAACAGTTTGAGATACCTAAAAGAAAAGATACTGATTTCTTCATCCCATAATCTAAGAAAACATTCTATTCCCTCACAAGAAAACCTCAGCTACGTAGAGCTTCAAAATGTAGAATGAAAGATTAAAAGAACTGTATGTATAAATATTTCAAGTCATTCTAATCCAAATTTCATTATTCTTCATTTTAAAAGTAATTTCTACTTTCATTTTCCAGATTTGTCAATAACTCTGTGCTTAGTAGCATCAATTCCAACCACAACCTTATAAATACAATGTTATGATCTCCAGAAATTGAGACAGGTCTCTGCATCTCTCCTGTGACTAAATTCATTGCTAGGCTTGACCCAGGGAGTTTCAAATTACAACACAGAGGACCTTTAAAATAAATGAATTTTTAAATCTTGACATGCATTTTTAAGCAAAATAGGAAAGCTGTTTATCATTCCTTTTGGACCAATTCACAAGATAGAAGTGAATATTTATGCATAAAAGAAAATTATATGTACAATTGGTACAGTTATAGAAGTTTTATTTAAAGTCTCCTTCAAAAGAGTTTGAAAGCTTACTTTAACATTTGATGAAGTTTTATGAAACCATCAGATTGAAGAGAAGCATACATTACAGTCATAGAATATGACTGTATGTCCAAAACATAAAGGACAGCATTTTGCTTATATTTAAAAAAAACCCAACAAAACACAAAGCAAAAACTAACAAAGGGAAGTTATCAGAAAGAGGTTCATACCCCTCCATGTTTGATTTAAAGCCTGTATCACAATAAGTAAGTAGTACTTACTGCCTCATGTAGATCCCCATGATGAGAACATGACTTTGGTGTGATAATAGGTGATGGTGGTCCAGAGGTCATCAGCAGTGTTTCTTCTAACTCAATTTCCTTCTCTAGTTTTACTAGTACCGGAGGTTCAACTCCATACCTCAAATACAAAAGTAGATCGTTTAGTTGCTAATCTAATAAAGAAAACAAAGAAACTGATGATAATAAATATAGAAAAATGAGTGGCTTGACTGACAGTGAATAGCACTAAATCAGTCAGAGGAATAACTGCCTTGATAATCCAAATAGAAAGAGCAGCTCTGAGGTTCTAGTAAAGCCTTCCCTAAGGTAGTCTTGGAGCTATCAGAGAAGATGGTAAAATTACTGTCAAAACTACACAATTTAGGTCACATCCAATTTAGATAAACTATGTTAAAGCTTCCAGCTCTGTATTGGCAATAAAAGTCTAAATTTAGAGAATGATACATAGATACCTGCTAAAAAGCTTAAAAAATAAAGACCTTAAAGATGTATTTAATGCTCAGTGAGCTCTTCCAAGATGTACACATAGCCATGAGCTGAATGAAGCATTTAAACACACAGCTATGAAAAGCATGTAGATCAGCACCTCTCCATGAAAAGTCTGATAAATATTTGAAAAAATACTCATATTGTACAATGGTCCTAGAAAAGCTACTCATAGCTTTCTGCACAGAATTAACATCTGGATTGCACTTAAGCACAGATTGTCTGTGTCCTAGCTTTTACTTAACAGGATGTGTTCTTCAATTTCTTGTTAGGAGCAAGTGCAGACCACATACCTGGACACAATGCGCCCAATTTCCAACAGACAAAGATACACTTGTCTTGGATCCTTATGCAAAACTAAAGGGGAAAATAAAAAAGGGAGTTAGAGCTCATATTTATGGTGGGGAGGACTGTGCAATTAGGTACAGTGAAGGGAAGACAAGGAACAGGTAAACTACAACTTTGTCATCATTCTACCCAGAGGCAAGCCACATTATCATGGATAAAGCACCATGTGCTTTTCAACTCTCATTTTCTGTTCCAGAAAGTGTTTAAACCCATCCTGGCACTCCTGAAATCAAACTATTTTCTACCTCCTAAGAAAAACATGGTTTTATGCTGTTCCTTCTTGATGTGAATGGAAAAGAAAGAGTTTTCCCTTCCCTATGCCCAAATACATTATCATAGTCTTAAAGGTGAAAAGCATTCAAAAACTGCAAATAGGAAAATGTACTCTTATCTTTTCATGCTCGTGCATGCAGGCACAGATAGGCACACACACTCTATAGGTGAGCAACCATAGGAGAATATACTGCAAGGGACCGAGCTGACAAGGGATGGATGGCTATGCAGCCAATCAGCCTAAGCAGTTTAAACCCTTGGCTGTGAAAGAGTAATCCAGGTGGTTGTTACAATTTCAGTGAGTAACAGATCTTTTTTCTTATCACTTCCAGATGCCAGCAGGGTCCATCCATATGGCAGATTCACCTAGTTCCACTTGCCAGCAGTGGCTCCCCTACTCCATGCTATACCCTCAATCAGCCCCCACCTCCTGCACCTTCCACCTAGAGGTTTTCTTCCGAATCTGCTATCTTTGTGAGGCTGTATCTGAAAAGGATGGTCAAAATCCCTGACTGTAATAAGGAGGTGAGAATGACTTTGGTTTAAGAGACAAACACTCAGATTCAAACATCAGATACTGGCTGTCATCACAGAAAAGAAGCAATGCTATTTCAGAAATGTTAGTAGCACAGTTCTGCACCAGGCTTTGCTTCTTGAAGCCTGTGCCCACATTAACCCAGCTGGTGCTGCTTTGCAGCTCTCAACTGAGAGCAGCTCTAGCAGCTGCATGCACTCGACCATGTAGGCACACAAAATGATCAGGAAAGCCAAAAAAATGTGATGGAAGAGTAGAGCGACAGACAAACAGTGTCCGTGGCAGGTCTTCTGTGTTTTCTTGACAAATTTGAAATGAAAATATTCAATTATTTCTACTGCTGCACTGAAGAATGGAACAGGGGGAAGGAAAGCAATGTCTGTTTTGGTTTCTTGAAACGTCCATCTTTAGGTGTGGAGGAAAAAGGAAAAAGAAACAAGGCCATGAACAGAGAAAGAAAATAGTTTAAACATCTCACGCACAAGTAACTACTTCCTCCTGTGTTCCCATACAAGCCTCAAAATTGAGATGTTTTCAACATATTCTAAGAACATTTGTATGAATGCTTTAGAAAACAAAGCAGTCCTGTTTTCTTAGGCAACTAGAAATACTGCCTAATAAGTTAGAAACCAAAGGCTGGAAGAAAGGTCTTTCAGCTCCCCTCAAACCACACACGTGGCACTCTTCTTTGCCCCGCCAGCATAAAGTATAAGAAATGGCAAAAAACGTAGACACAATTTTCGTATTTCTATGGTGTAATATTTATATGAACAAGTCTGACTTTTTTCACACCGTCTAGTAACAATATTCAGTAGAAACTGGAAGTTCACTCTGAAGAAAAACCTAACGAACCAGCTTTATATTGAAAGATTAAATCTAACATCTTTCTGATGTTCAATTTGATATTTAAAATGACTTTGTTTTCAGTAAGACTGAAGTGTTTTCTAAAGTATAAGCCAAGTATGAAGTCAGATATTCGTGTTTACATCATCTACTCCAGTTTGTAAGTCTACTTTTTAAAAGATCTGATTATGAGGAGTAAATCTAGAATAGACAGCTGGCACTTCTCAGGAGGTATCTTTAGATATATCTTATGGGAAAAAGACAATTGTCAAATCGTCTTTCCCCTATTTCATTCATAAAGAATGACTTAACAGTTTGATGGAGAACATAAGCGGAAAGAATGTTTCATCAAGGAGGCTCTATGTCTGCTCATTTCAACTGCCAAAAAAGGCTCAAAGATATTTATGCCATAACACAAGCTTGTGTCAAGAGTTACAATTAGACTTCAAAACACTTCTTGTCTATGAGCAAAGGCCACAGCATTAGGAAATCCTGTCTGCTTATCTCAGGAAGGCTAAACAGGTTCTAGTTACCCATCCACTTACAGGACCTAAGATGTTTAAGCAATGTAATTCATACAAATTGAACTAAAAAAATATTAAAAGTAATTTCCTTACTGCTCAGTTCTCCTACTCATCTATGTTTCATGGCACTGAAGAAAGATACACTCACTAGTTAAATGAAAACGAGACAGATGCAAATGAAGATGTTTTCTCAGCTATTTTAAAAGATGGCTTATCCAGTCCAACTAGCAGGGAGGAGAGCTTGAAAGCAAAGCAGCTAATGAAAACAGTGCCTCCCACTTAAATAGCATTAAATGGCACAAAGACTTCAAGAAAATCTAGTAAATATTGTGACAAATTCATTTGATTTCTGAAAACAAAGGTACTTTGCAATTTTTTGCTATTCTGCTGACAATCAGATATTTTGCCTTTTTAAAAAAAAAAAAAACACACAACAAAACCAAGAAACAATACTTGGTTTGCCACAGAAAGGTTTGTATTAACTAATTTTTACTGACATAATAGCTGGTTGAAGAACGTTTCATTATTTACCATGTGATGAAAGCACAGTTCCTCTTAATTAGCAGTAAAAAAAAAAATATTCCATCTGGAAGTATTAGTCTAGAAGCTGTTTGTTATAAGGGACAGACTGTGCACTGGGGCAGGCATACACACAGTTGGCAATATTTATAACTATCTTATTAAATGGGAAAATACAACTGATTTAGAGTCATGTCAAGTAGGTCCTGAAGTAAATGTTAATTACCAACAGGCCATTGCCACTTCAGGCACAACGCTCTGATGTAGTTACCAGATTTAGCAATCATGAATGCATTATTCTAAGGGCTTTCCGCAACAAGAATGAGCTTTAATACCAAATAAAGGATCTTATTGTGAGTTAACTCCAAGGCCCTGTGGTCTTCCCGCACAGGGCCTGCGAAACCACGCTTTTCTGTTTCTCAGTGGGCCTTTTTACTGAAGGAAAACATGAGCGTTTGCTGCATAACTGTCACACCCCGCTTCATCCCACACAGCAACTTTCAGAAGTTTGAAGAGGCAACATGCAAGTTAGAGCAGTCACTGAACTGATTTTTCAAGGCTTTTACTTGAACACTGCCATAAAATAAAACCATTAGCAGCTTTCACAAGACAGGCAGTGTCATGATAAGGGCTTCAAAAGACTATACGCAAGAGATCTCCCTGACCAGGTTAGTTATCCACATACAGATCAAAGCAAGTCTTACAAAAACGAGAAGATTTACCTAAACCTTCAGATTCAAAGAGATAAGTCTCATCAACTCCAATGGCCCTACACCAGTTAAGAAAGTTGGCTGTATTATCTCTGGCAAAAAAAGATCCTGATGGAGCATCCTTCTTACATGGAACTTTTCTCATAGGAAAATTCTGGCAAGGGAAGAAAACAAAAGGTACATTGTGCACATCAACATTGCTAACAGATTTCAAAGCATATTTGCAAAGGAAAATAAACCCTAATTCAGAGTACAGAAACAGTGGTTAGTAACTATTTTCTGTTCAATCCACCATTTACCCTACTAAAAAAAAAGCTATGCTAATGTAGAAGGCATTCCACCTTATTGTTGTGAACTATCACCAAGTAAATGATCTTTAGCTCTGCAGCCTCTCCCAAGTGCGCTCATACAGTTGCTTCCCCATTTCCCCACTTGTGGGGGTAGTTTAGATAGTGGTTTCACAAGTCTAAATGATTATTTCCCCTTCCCAAGCTCTGTTCACAACAGCAGAATGAACATGGCTAAATAACCCCAAGTCATCTAAACTATACTTAGCTGTCAGATTCCAACATTTTAGAGCCTGCTCTAGCATGCAGAGGGAATCAGAAGGGAGCAAGGGGCAGTTTCCTTTGAAGCAATTCAGTACTGACTTGTTTTTAACTGGTACATTCAAAATTTAAAAAGCAGTTCAAAGATACACAAGTTGTGCATCTTGTCCTCAAAAAAAACCCTAAGGATATGCAGCATTCATATGGCTCTTTTATAAACACCATGATATCCTAAGACTGCTGTCATGTCCCCTCCAGTTAATAATAATTCTAATATTAGTAATTATAGTACTTTCTGACAAACATCCATTATTTAAAACTATTTACTAGACAAAACAGTAGAAGGTAAACACAAAAACAATGGTCTGGATATAGTGAAACAGTGCCTCCTGCCCCCAAGAGAAACACTACCAATCAGGGCACATTAACTGGGGATCTAGTATTCAACAAATCCAAGCATTGCTGTAGCTATACAGGGTACCTATACATTGAACATATGCTACCTGCACCACTGCTACATGGTTTTATACTTCACAGTGACAGATCTGTATTTTTCATTGTACAAACAGACTGGAAGTTGCTTGAGATTCGCATTTCAACTCAGCCTTGGTTCTAACAAAAACACTGAAGCCCATCTCCAGGTACATCTCAGTTTGGATATTTTCATGGCTGACCTACGTACTAGAGTTTAGCCACCAGTTTCTGGTATAATACATACCACCAAGTACCAATGGGTATCTTGTTACCAATCCACACTGATGTCAGGGGAACAAATTCCAGAACTGGACTAGATCCTTTAGATAGATTTACCTAAGCCTTCAGATTATATGGCAAGACTTCTACTGAAATCAAACTATAAATCTAGTAAGGACCTTAAGATTTGATTACAAGAGCAAGTAAGTAATTTGTTGCATGAGGCCAGTTTATCCATCTATAAAGCCACGCTGCTGTTAATCAGGTTCTGGATACACAGCATGCAACGCTACTTTAAGAAGCCTCATTCAACTGCTTTCCTTTTACTACTGGTTACAATTGAGGAGTTTATATATGTATTTTAAAAAAAAAAATCACAGTTATGACTCACCTTTAAATTATTTGAGCTACAACATTTTTTAATTGTATTTTGAAGAACACCAACCAATTGGCAGAGTAGTACCCCATTATCAAGTTCTTCTAGCAGTTGTTCTGCTTTGACTTCTATTCCTAAAAAACAAGTCAATATTAGAGTTACTTTACAGAAGGTAAAAAAGTTTTATATGAACTTAGTGGCAACTCAAACAGAATTCGAATATTAAAGACTGAAAATTAGTAGAAATACATAAGAAAACTAAAATAAGATATCCACTTAATTAGACTAACAAGATTCAGAAATATAAATCAGAATGATTAATCATCCTACCTCTAAGAGGTGGCAACTAATAAAATGCAAAACCAAAGCATGCATTTAAATGCAATTCTGCTAGCCATTCAAGCTCAGATACACCAGAACTTAATAGCCCTATAGGTATTAAGTGTCAGCATTGGCTGGAATATAGGAAAGTGCTTTGAAATTTATTAGACAGCAATTTATTTTTAGCCTCACCCAGCAAGCCAGACAGCCAGATTGACAGATCTTCTTGCATAGGCACCAAAGTTGCTTCATGCCGCACAGATATCCATTGGTCATATAGGCAGACATCTGCCAAACCTGGCCCATGTCTGGGAGTCAGAGGACTTCGGGGGCTTAAGGGAAGGTCATCTCCAAACCACACCTGCAAATGATCTCAGTAAAATGAAGACAGCGAGCTCTAATATTTACATTCAGATGACAAAAACTTGCAGTTCTAAATGCTGAAGATCTATTCTTCAAAGAATAAGTGTTCATTCCCCTTCAGATACACCAAACCAACACAATAGTAATCACAAACAGTGCAGCTCTCATTAGTAACTCCTGCATCAAAAGTACTACTACATTCATTCTCTTTACTACATTGAATTTAAAATTAGATACTTTCCTGAATATTAAAAATGAAAACATGCATTAAATTTGAGTTTGTTTTTCCTCAGCACGTTTTAAGTAGTGAAATCTGCAGTTGATCATATAGTTTGCCACAGACTATTGATTTCTCTGATCAAACATTTCAGTGGCACTTTGTGTTTAAATCATTAAAATTATGATGTTAAAAGAGGAAACATATTCCCATGCACGAACATAACACACTTCTTGAACACAAATCCTCTTAGGGATTAAATATTTTCAAACTGAAAGGTACCTTTACATTTCAAGAAAAGGACCATGCTGAAATTTCATGTACAAAATTCCCAAAGAGTGTCTTTCTGGTATTCTTAACTACTTATTTTCTTTCAGTTCAGGAAGAGTGTGAGTGTGTTAGAAATACATTTATTTACATTCAAGTGATTAACTAGAACATAGGGCTTCTAAAAAACACCTGTTAATCATCAAGCAAGTTTTAAAATAATCTCAGCTTTTGACTTCAAAACCTTCTTCCATAACAGTGCTTACAAAGAGAAAGGATCACCACTCTGATGTAATGCTGGGTTATCCATCTTGTCACATTGCTCCATTTGTAAAGTACGAAAATTCTAACTTTTTAAAACTAGAGATAACTCTGGGGATTCTGGCATTTCATCTGCTTCATGGTAGATTTTTGTGTTAAAAAAAATATTATACAGGATTCAAACATTACCAAAGGCATTTACCTGAACTGCATTCTGCATGGTCACCTGCATTTACATTAGTTTCCTCCCCTGGGGAAAGAGAAAAGAACTTTTAATAAAGTTCTTCCTGCTTTCATTAAAATCCCAAGAAAAACCTATTTTGGGTTTTTTTTGAAAAATAAGAACAAGTCTAGTTGGGAATGGTGCAAGAAGGAGGGAAGTACCTTAGTAGTGAAGGTTTTGATGTGGTATTCAATCAACTTCAGTTCTCTGCCATTAAATAAAGCAGCAGTTATTAGAGCACAAAGTAGCAACTAACTTCTTATGCATAACTAAAACTCAAAGGTGTGCATGATTTTAAGAAGCTGTAAGGCATTTATTCTGCCAAAGAGAAATATAAATACTGCAAAACATTCTTGGATTTAACAATGCTGGCATTCACCTTTTCCTTCTAAGCTGTCACAAATGGATCTTGTACATATGTGCATGCACATATATGCACACGGAGTTTACATCAAGTACTTTGAAGATTATGAAAATCTTAAAGGAATGAAATAATTTTGAAGGATGAGATTTCTTCTTGCATAGATACATTAAAGAAATCTATGTTTTTATCAATTTGTGTTGGGATTTTTACTTTCCAGGCAGGTAGCACACATCTGTGTTTTCAACAAAATGCTGCAAACTATTGCAGCAATATGGTTATCAGGACAATTGTTGGTAAAATAGTCCTTAAGGAAAGTTTTAGAGACAATCTGGTCAACCCTTTCTCTCCTGAAGCCAACACAGTATTTTCCAGCAATGCTTTCAATCATGGGAAAACCCAGCACAAACTCTACACTGGGCTGAAGATAAGTGAGTCTCTCCAGGTAGGCTCCAAGTCTAGAGATGGGCAGTTTTGCCAGTTTAGCTGCATACACACGTACCACAAGGAACTCCTCAGCATAATTCTCCACAGTGGGAGCAGAGGGCATTACAACCTTAAAATGTAGCTGTGTCCTGAAGCAAATTAAAAAAAAAAATAATTTCTTGCTCCGTTACTTAATCGCTGCAATAAAACTTCATCTCACTGATTAAGCTGGCAACAACATTGCAGACATTGTCAGTTTTAACCTATATTTTCCTTTAAAAATAAATAACTTCCCTCTCCTGTCCAACATGTTTATGCTTTATATGTAGATGGCATTATTCTCTCCATCTGTTGCACAATCTGGCCTTCCTACAACAAAAGGCCAAATAGCCCATCACAGAAGACCCAATTATTGCAAAAATTCTCCCCCTTCCTCTTATGCAGAAAGCAGAACAATGCTGTTTCCTCCCCATGTTTTCCTACCACACTACATAGGACCATACATGTTAGGCATTTCAAACAACTTACCTCTATAACCAGCAGACAAGCAACCAGTTCGTTTTTGGGCTGAAGCCGCTTCCTTGTATCGGGACAGTTTGCACTTCTCAAACCTTATCACAGACACTCCAAGTGGTATCTTCCCCCTCCTTTTATTTCTAGAGAGAGGGGAAAAAAAAAAAAGAGAAGACATCCTCTCCTTCATGTCATTTTTCCTTCTATGAATGAACAAGAGCATATCCCAAGCGTTACTAATGAGCATGTTATGCTTCCCACAGCTTTGTCCAGGGGAATACATTTTCCTTTAGCATAAGAAAGCTATTGTCCCAAGAGAGTCGCAGTAAGAGGCTTCATTGATTAAAAAAAATAAATAAAACAACAGCAGAACAGCCAGCAGAGAAGTTGGTCTCATTAAAATAAGGAGCTCCATATAGGCTAACAAGAGCTCTACCATACTAACTGCCAAGGGAAAACAAAAGGCAGCCTAATTCACAGGGAACACTCAAAACACGAACAAAGCAAAATATTCACACAGCAGCTATCACAAGAATGCTCAGCATCTGCAGTTTTGTGGCATGACTAACAAAAACTAGTCAAAAAATAAAAAAGGAAAAATTAAAAAAAAAAAAAAGAGGAGATTGAGGAAAATTGTGGCACTTGAACTTCAAGGGCCTGCTCTTCTAAAACGAGTTATTTTGTAAGCCCAAATGTCAACGGGCTCTCTAGAAAGTCACACAGCTTCACTTACTATCGGGGCATCTGAATAACACTTAACTAAAAAACCCTCTGATGAGACAGATTACCCTGCATGAATTTTGAGTTGAAAAATTAATATAGTAACAATTATCCATTTTCAGATCCCAAACAGTCCAAGTCTGAGATTGCAGGGAATACAGGTTAATGTAACCTTACCACTTACAGGGAGAGGCATGGGATGAGAAGACCCAGAAGTGTTCCATCTTCAAGTAGGCAGCCTGCAAAAGTACAGAAGGTACCGTGGTAAGGCAAATACTGGAGTACCAGGCAGAGTCATAACCAAATCTTGACTTCTTCTAACACCATTTGGGTTCCTTGCATCAAAAAGCTGTACATAATGAATGAAGCAAATATTTGCTATTGAATTCAGGCAGCTCCAGCTAGAACTATACCAGTTTCTACACATGCTAGTTTTATCATCTCACTTTCAATCACCAGGCATTTGGTGTTCAGGAATCACAGCTGTAAAAGAAAAGACTCCAGAATGAAAATGGACTGTATCATGTCCCATGCATAGTCCCAGGCCATGCCATTCCCACTTCCATGCCAGCTGATATTCCCAAGGTCCCTATACAAGGGCTTTCTACCTGCTTTACCCATTAAAACAGGAGAAGCACCAGAAACTTGCCAGCACTACCCAACAAGGAAGGCAACCAGCCCACGTCCAAGCTCAGCAAATGTAGAGGTCCACCACCAGCATCAACACTCTAAAAGAAACACCTCATTTCTGCTGGCACTTCTGCTGCCATCAGGCTCTGTGGGATGCGAGGAGAGTAAAAATACTCGCTAGTAGCACCTTCAGCTGGATTTATACAGTGAAAGATTTCCTGCAAGACAGGTGGTCAGCCCCAAATGATATACTGGTGAAGGCATGAGCCGCCTTTGGCTGGCTGACTGCCAAACCTCCAATAATAGAGTTATGGATCAACATAAAGAAGTGAGCAGAATGTACCTGCCTACTGACATGTGGCATAGGGACAGGCATTTCTTAGAAGAGAGGGTGCAGACACACCTCAGACACGACCCACACAAGACAGCCTCACAGTCTGTCTCTGCTCTCCAGAGATGCCCACCACTTTGCCCCCAGGCAATCTGGGAAACAGCAAAATCAGCAAGTACTAAAGCACTTTACGAAAATACTTCAGGGTGCTGAACACATGCTCTTAGATGCTACACAAGATAGCCTGGTTAGTATCAGTTCTATCAGGTTTTATAGATCACCCACTGGGGCCCAACCAGCAAGACATGCTACACTAATTACAAGCCATTCTGTAGCTCGAGATGAACCAAGTCCAAGTCCCAATTTTACTTGACCGCACAGTTTACAAAGAAATAAGCAAAAATAATCTACAACGCCCCTAAAATACAGATGAAGCAGCCATTGACTTAGCTTAAGGGGAACCTAAGGAGATTCACAGACTCATTAAAATAAGTCTTGGGCTCACAGACTCATTAAGAAAAAAAACAGCTTGGGTAGAAACACTTTTACATCTTCACCCTATATTTAAGATATATAACACATCATCTTCTATTCAACACCTAAAGGCAGTCACAAAAGACTAACTCAGAGCAGCTAGAAACTGTAGATTAGTCTTGACAGTATCTACTGAAACCCACGTTTTTAAACACCCTGAAATGAAAGAAGCTGTCAAGTTAGTATCTGTTGAAACCTACTACAGGATAGCCAAGATTTTTTTCTGGTACACATACCTTAACATGCAGAAGAAAAAGGTAGGTGCAACAGAAGACATCCACAGAGTGCTGCTCTCTGTCACCACAGCAATTACAGAGCCCTTTTGTTGCCTTACTGAGTCATCAGGAGCTCTACTTCCCTGGGGAGGCCTCAGAGGCATGAAAGAGAAAGAACCAGCCTAGTCGGTCCAAGGTGAAGAGCTTTAAGGTGGTAACCAACTCCTTACATTAAGGTACGATGACTGCTCTCCTCGTGGACTGCCTTTCCACACCCTGCAGTGACAGTGCGCACAGGCAGCGAGACCACTGTCCCCTTCCAAAGGGTGGCAAAGGCCCTGGATTCCCCTGTCATGGCAGAGAAACCCACTTGGAACCAGGGAGGGGCACTTCATCTCACCAGCTTACATGTCCACAGGAGACATGCAGGCGGCTCCTTTACCACCAGGGCATCCAGTCTGGGGAGAGGCTGGTTAACAGGAGACACGATACTCCCTCCCATTTCCACCCCACACTTCTTCCAGCAAAGCAACGCTGAGGGGAGCATCACTTCACGCCTGGGAAGCAGACTGGCCTTAGTCAGGAGGAATTTATTATTGCTTAAATTTAAAATTCTGTCCTGCTATGAAAGGTCCACTCAGTATATTTAGAACTACAAATGCATACTCCAGCTGCGCCTTTTAGGTCCTAAAGGTACACAGGTACGTTCTCCCATGCCTTGATCCGATCCTATGCCAAAGGGGACACACAGCATCCCTGGAATACAGCCAGCTTTTGGGCGAAGGAAGGAGCCAGACACTTTTCCGCTTACTAAGCGACATGAACGAGCATTTTAGCCAAGAGCACCAGGGCAAATTTCCTACAAAAACAGCCCCGCATCCTCAAGCGCTCGCATGAGGCACAGGAGAGACTGGCTGGAAGGCTGTCCCGCAGAAACCGCTCCCTCCGCCTTCCCCGGGGGAAGTTACGCGGCACTTCACTTCGGACACCCACGCCAGCGATGCTAACCCGGCCAGACGGGAGCTACTGCCCCTGGAAGGGTGACCGAGCCGATCCCGGCAACAGGCTTAGCCCAATACCGGGACCTGCCCCCGCTGCAAGGGGCTCCCCTCGACGCCCAACCCGCTTTCAGCGCGGCCCCGGCAGCCAGTCAGGCCGCCGGTGCCTGACCGAGAGCCCCCGCTCCGGAGCTCGGCGCCCGACGCGTCGACGCCAGCGGGAGCCGGTTGCAGCGTCCCGGTCCCCGCGCCGGGCCGGACCCGCCGCCGCTCGCACACCCCTCACCTTCCCCGCAGGCCGGCTCCAGGACGCCACCATCCCCCGGGCACTCCCCGGTACGCAGGGGGGGGGCCACGCGCTTCGCTCTGCCACCGCCCTCCCCTTTTCCTGCCCTCCCGCTGCTCCCCGCCTCAGTGGCGGCCGGCCGGGCTGGGCCGAGCCGTGCACGGCGGTACTCACCGGCAGCCGCCGCGCCGCGCTCCCCCGCCCTGCGCCGCAGGGCGCCCCCGCCTGCCCCGCGCCGGCCGCTCCGTTCGAAAGGGCCAATCAGCGCCCGCGGGGCGGGGCCGCCGCACCTGGCCCGCGGCCGAAGCTGCCCCGGCTCTTTGCCGTGCCCGGGCTACCTGCGGGCAGCGCGGGGGTTTCCAGCGGAGTCCTCCGCCGGGTTGAGTGAAGGCGCTGCGTGGCGGAGCCGCCCCTCCGGCCTCCCACAGGGTCGCGGCCTTTGAAGCGCTGCAGGGCGCAGGGCCATGGCCCCGAGCACAGCCAGGCCTCCCCGCCAGGACCCCCACAGGCGAGGCCGGGCTCGGTGTTCCACCCGCTGCGGCGGCAGGGCCAGAGGGCCGCTCGCCGGGAGCCGCGGCAGGTGGCCCTCCCGTCCAGCGGCCGCTTCGGCTGTCCCGACGGCACGGGCATCGGTGTCCCCTCCTGGTGTCACCAGCTGCGTTCGAAAGCAGCTCAGCTTCCCTGGGGCAGCTGTGGCCGCTCTGGTCACGGGCGGCCCGCGGAGGAGCTTACACCCGGCGAGGCCTTTTCACAGCAGGGCGAAGGGCTGTTTGTGCGCCCGCCGTGCTGCGAGCAGCCCAGGGCCGCGGATGGGAGGGCAGCGCTGCCGGCACCTGGGTATCACGTTGCTACGAGCGGAGCCAGGCACAGGGAGACCGGCCAGCCCGCCGGCAGCCGGCAGCCCGCACCGCCGCGCCCGGCCCTCACGCCCGCTGCCCGCTGCCCGCTGCCCTGCTCCGCCGGCGTTGCTGGCGGCATTTCTCAGAGCCACTGAGCACCAGCAGTCGAAGTCGCAAAGCAAAATAACCTGTGATGCGCTTTCACAAAATAGAGATGCTAAACAATTTTTACTTTGAAATAATAATGCAAATGAAGTTACGTGTTTGCATCATGAAGAGGTTTTGTTTGTTTGTGGCTTTTCTCCACTGCGTATTTTTTCATCTTCTGAAGAAATAAGATCTCGCGCATCTTACGTGAACACAATTCAGAGTTGAACAGCAAATGACTACGTCATTAACCATTTCACCTTGTTTATTACTGTAAATATCTGGAATATAGTCTTTAATGGAGGCCAAGCACAAAAATGAAAAAATATGAATGGAAACCAAATTTCCCCATTTGTGAAGAGGAACTGTAACTGCGATCAGCTTACTTGCAGCAGGAATTAACAGAGTTCCTCCGAGGAGCTGGTGGACTCATTCTGACCAGAGAATATAAATACAGAGAAAGTTATCCTCACATGTGAAGATCTGTTATCTATATAATATTCCGTGTATAGTGAACAAAATGAGTTATGAATCCATGACATATTTCTATAAAAATGCAGTAAAGAAAATGTAATGTACTGTGGGATATTTTTCTATGAAAACAAATGCTATGTGGTCCTTTAAGAAGGTGTTTCTCCTAAAATAAAATGAAAAGTATCAATCACTGCACATCCCAGATCTCACAGAGAAGAGGTGTAAACTTGTGATCATTCACTCTCCAAGACATCAGCATCTCTGCGTGATGATGGTTAAATGTCCGTAATTCTGGAAGACGGCCCAGAAGGCAGGCAAAGTGTTGAGGGTTATCTGGGTGGTGAAGTTTGCAGCATTTTTGTAGAATATCCAACAGGGGTTCTTGAAGCCTTTCCACAGACTCTCTGTCCTTTATGTATTGTCGATCTGGTTATGGTTTTAAAAGAAAAGAAGTAATTAGCTAATATATGTTTTGATACAGCATAAATATTTCACTGATAAATGAATATAAAAATATTCAAATATTTACACTGAACACTGATGTTCACACCTACCAAGAATATTTATTTCCAAATTAAGAAAGAATAAAAATGCTAACATTGTATTTTTGGTTTGGGGTTTTCATGTAAGCTTTCCACTTCTAGCTATGGAAAACTTTCAACTTTTTAAAAAACTGAAGAGTTTTAACTCAAAAATATTTCTCTGGGATTGTATCATCCTCTCCCAGTGTGGTTCTGCATGTGAGTACATCCGGCAACGCATTGCAACAACTGAGCAGCACCACCTATAAGTTCTTGGAGGTGTAGTACAACTGGGGAATTTGGCCAGTAGAGAAGAGTGTACATGCAGGTCACCAGGGAGAAATCAATTATCTTCATCCTCAGATGAAATGTCTTTGTTAGAAAAGACTTGTCTTTTCATATCATTCATACAGAGGTGTGTGTTTGGGTATTTGGAGGGGGGAGGAAAAGAGGAGGACAGGGTTTTGGTCACTGAAGTTTTTGGTATAAAAAAATTTCCTGAGACACACCAACTCAAAGAGCGATGGAATTGCTTCCCCTTCCCATCTTCATGAAACCTGCTTTGGAAACCTCAATATCTATCTTTTGTCCTGAAGCATCAGGCTTATCTTCTCCCCTTCCTATGGTAGTCAATTTGTTTGAGGCACTATACAATTGCTCTGTATTTTGTAGGTAGAGCTGGTTAGTTTTGTGTTGTCAAAGGGTTAGCTTTTACAGCAAAACCAGTAGTCAGGGCTGAGATGCTGTTGTGCTGATACTTCTGAAAGGTCAGTTTCCAACAGTTTAGAGTCAAGAGGGCAACTTGCTACTGTCCTTCTGCTCTTGACAGCTGGTGTTTGTTCAATGAGGACTGAAAACCTTCATTGCCATTCTCTATTCTAAGTTACAAGGTTTCCCAATTTCCCTCTAAAAATTGCGGCATTCCACAATGGTCTGTAGAGATTTGCATGTAAGCACATCTGGGATTTTCTGAAGGAAGAAGTCTGTCATGCTAAGCAGTGAGGAGATAACAGTAATTTTTCTGAGGAGGGTATTTAGGCCCTTTGTTCCCTTGTATGCAAAACTAGATGATGCAGGACATCAGGAGTTTGGACTTGTGTGCTTGTTTTCTGGTTTAAGAGCTGAATATACTGAATAAGCATGTATGCTCACTTGCTCTATGTAGAATGTAAGTTCTTACAAGTCTCAGGGCACACTGCTTTCTTTCCAAAACCACTAGTATTTAATTCTGGGTTAGGAGTTACCTGGAGACAGGATAACTATGGCTGTGAGCAGCGCATATTCTTCCTGTGTCATCTTCAGCTCTCCAATGCTTTTATAAAAATTGAACATGGGAGTTATGAATTCATCTGAGATCCCTGTGAGAGAAAAAAGAAGTTATAATAATTTTAAATTATATAAATAATCTGGTTTATTGGCACAGAGCAATTATTTAGTATTTGAAGCCTTGACTGTCTTGGTGGGAGACATTTACTACACAAATCAGGCCTGATACAAGACAAAAAAGTGCAAGCACAGACTTGTCTTCCAGATCAGAGTAGAAACAGGCAAATGCTGGCAATTTCTTTTCACATGGTTTCAATGTCTCTTTCAAGAAATTCCTTTTCCTCTACAGCTTTGTCCATCTTCAGACCACATATCATACATGTTTTTCTCAGTGTCGGCTGATATTCTAGCTGTCTTCTGTTTCCAGGATGCACAGTTTGCAAAAGAGTCCCCGTGTTTCCTGTCTTTACATTAGATACATGGAAGTCTCTCAGGGTGTGTGGTTTAATTCTAGCCTAACTCTACAGCTGACTGCCTTGGGCAGTTGGTTCAGTTATCTCCATAAAGTGACTTAATTGCTCCTTTTATGTAGCCTGAAACTTTAGCTAGGTCTAGGATTACCTGTAGTCCAAGATTAACTTGCTTGCAACTCCAACTACCTTAAAGCATAAATTAGTGTATTATAAAGTACAGAGCCATAAATAATTAAAATCCAGCCCAATTTAAGCAAGGGATCATGTGATTCTTTTGCCATCAGCAAAACCCTCTGGGGTTACCAAACTGGGGCATGCTGATGGGGCTTCCTTTTACTGACTTTGTCATCAGGTCACAATGTTCTTACTTAGGCTTAAATTACAGATGTACTCCATTCTGCTTTTTGGTGTAAAAGAGAAGTAGGTCCTGTGACATCAATTTTTGGGTTTGTTTTTTTTTTTCAAATGGTGTATGAGTCACTCAGCAGCTGCTAGACAGTTGACAACATCTGCTTCCAACTTTGAAGTGGTGGTGCTGATGAGGTGTAGACATCCACACCAATGGTTCTGCAGCAAGAACCTTTTGGCCTTCTTTGGCTGAAAGGATGGAAACCTTCTCTGTTCCCACAGATGAGGGCCATAATTTTACTCTTAATTTTGAGTTATCCTGGAAGAAGCCTGTATATCTTGGTGTGGGAACCACATGAAACAATGCAGTTTTGAGTGTTTTACACAACTCAAAGCTGAAATCCAGGTCTGGTGAGGTTTGGAGTGCCTCCAGTAGGGAAAATTCAAAATGAAACTCAGCAGGTGGAACTCAAAGAAAGGAAACATGAAATCACTTGACTTGACTTAACTATGAAACAGTCACCTTGTGCTGTGACAGTGAGAACTTACTTCACTGGAATAGAACTATTCAGTGGAAGAGTTATGTGACCCAACAGTGAAAGTGTGGTCTTGCAGGGTGTGGTTTATTTTGTGGCTGAATTATGCATTTAACATGTGACATGAGCAACCTATGTTCACTTCAGATTATAAGCCACAAATCTTGTTTTTGTAACAAGTTCAACACTACTGAGAAGAGTCTCAGTCAGTTAAGCAGATATATATGATATGGGTCAGCTTGTCCCATGGACATTAGTAACACATCTGGAGCTTTATACAGAGCAAACCATAGTCATAGCATCTACTGTTCTGCAAGGTTTATGTCATTAGTCATCAGCATTAACTGTTTACAATTTTGAACCCTCATTATTGCTAACTGTTGAGGAACTGTCTGTCTCTTTCTTGGGCGGTTTAAAAGCTGAAGTTCCTCACAATGTGACATACGTAAGGAGCACACACATATGACACACCAAGATCTTAATATTTGCATGAATCTAGAAACAGGAAGAAAATAAGTCAGCTGAGCCCTAAAGCAAAGCAAATGAATTCCTTTCATGGAAGTGAATAGCTCAGCAATGACATGAGAAAAGTCCCAGAAAACCTGGATATTTTTAGAAGTTTCTGTGCAAGGTATCGCACCACTAGGCACAATCATCTTGGCAGCAGACAGGAAATGAGAGGAAGTGAGTTGTGACTTAGACTCCCATCATTTGTTTCTCGTATTCATAATTCAATTGCTTTTTACTCTTGTTTTGAGGGGGCAGGTTGATTTTCAGCTGGATGAATTCACTGATCTGCTGATCACAAAGCTCCTCCAGTCCTACTATCAGTGTAGCAGAAGTGGGATGAAAATGATGCTGGTGAACAGGTTGTGGAATAACTAATTCAGGTCCTTACTGGTCCAGGCACTGTATAAGCATGCAGTAAAACAATCCCTGCCCCAGAAAGCTTGTAGTCTGACATTAAGAAAAGTAAAGCATGGATGGATGAAGAAAAAATAAGTATAGATATAGAAACAAATGAAATTATGGCAGAGAATTTCTGTGCATTACTGTACTTCAAACAGAGAAATGAATCAAAACAGAATAAGTGAAAGGGAGTAAAAAAGGATGTTTCAGTAATGCAACAGATTTACTGCTTTTACTAAAGAGAACAGAATTTTGAAATCTCTAAACAGATGTATGTCCCAAGACAATTGCGAACAAAACCATACAAAATGAACAATTTTGAGACTAGAAGAATGGGATTTTTGATTTGTTACTAGTTTTACCCTTGTCCAATCTGTGCTGGAGTTTCCCTGTTATTTCCCTGTATGCATGCCACAGAAACCACTGTTCCATCACAAGAGGGGGCTGTTTTCTAACGTGATTGAGAAAACTTCAGTTTAGGTTTAATAAGCCACCAGAAAGCAAAAAAGCAGGAAACAGATGTTTATAGTTCTTGATTTTTTTTTTCTTATCTACTGTAAAAGTTGTCATCATTTCAATTCTTGTTATCAGAAAAAGAATTAAAGGCAATTTGGTGCTTGTAACTGAAAAGGCTAGAGGAGAAATGAATTACATGGCTTTATAAATGTCACCGTTTTAAATCATACTCCCAAAGTGAAAAAAAAAAAGAATCAAATAGATAAAGTTGTCTTTCTGTCCTCATTGAGAACGGAAAAGTTGGTTCCACCTAACCCACTTTATTTACATCAGACAAGAGCCCTGCACAGTACTGTGTCAGATAGGCAGAGCTTCCTGGTCAGTGTTAATGGTGCCTCCTGCTTAACTTCTTTTCAAGAAAGTTTCAAAAACTTTGTTTCATGCAGCATTATGGCAATAAGAACATGCCCCTCCTTTCATGTTGCTTTGTGCATCCTCCTGAATTACAGGAATTTCTACCTAATGACCAGCCCAGCTGTCATCTGTGGAAGACACTGCAGTTCATTTTATTGATTTCTCTCTGTTAGTGACTGGCTGTAAACCCCAGTACAATCCCTGGGAAATACTAGCTTTACTGGGTATGGCCTTGCGGCATTAGGCTGGAGCAAATTTACACCCATTCAGGAACCTCTTACTTCTTGCACATTTTCATTCCTATCTGTAGCTTAAGACACAGCATTGTTTTAGACACTTGTCTTTTTTAGGGTTTTGTTCCTATAATTCCTCTCTGAAGGTAGGGTGAGTGTTGCTTT
Source organism: Coracias cyanogaster (assembly GCA_033124195.1). Taxonomy (NCBI): domain Eukaryota; kingdom Metazoa; phylum Chordata; class Aves; order Coraciiformes; family Coraciidae; genus Coracias; species Coracias cyanogaster. The sequence goes on along the minus strand of JAVSBS010025297.1, from coordinate 22,677 downwards.
CATAAGGCTTGCAGTTGCAGGCCATAAATAATTATCTGCCTGACATAAATCTGGAACAGATGTTTTTACTGTGATACCAAGTCAGTACTGCTGGATTTTTGAGGCAGTATTCTCCTTTCTATTTTGGCTGTTCAGTAAAACTGGATAATCTATTGCAAGAAGAAAGCTTGAGAGTGAGTACTAATTAACAGTAACTAACACTGTAATTAATCTAGATAAAGAGATCTTTTTTCTTGATCAACATAGAGGTACCAGTGGATATAAAACTAAGGGTATATTATTAGCCAGTTTATGAAAATAAAATACATTAATTACTTGCAAAATTACATCTTATCTTTCACAGTTTCATCTACCATAACTGTTTTCCATGCTGCTTATGAGCTCTCCTTTCTAAGCTATTCAAATGTCTCAGTGGCCCTTTAAACACTGACCAGCTTCACCCTCTCGATTCTCAGAGCTGAAAAGGGGAAAATCTAGCCAGTAGGGAAGGTACACCAGAGCACCTGCACGTGACTTCTCCTCTGTCATCGTCTTGTAGCGGTTAAATGGCCACCTTAAACGAGAAGTTAGCGTATGCCAAGGAGAATTCACAGTCATGATAGCAAAAACCCATCTTCTCAAAAGCAATCAATAGAACCACTGTGAAGCCATCATTGCAAGCAAAGAAACCTTAGTTTAAAAAACCCAAACAACAAACAAACCGAACTTGCAAGGAGGATTCCAATGACATTGACACATACCAGCCTTTGACTGTGGCCTGAGTGCCTGAAATCAGGAGAGAAGTGCAGTCTGGCACAGAACAGCAGCATCTGCACTGTCTTAAGCTAGTGTTCTTCATAGGTTGAGTCTAAATAAGTCTTTTGGCCTGGAGAAGCAGATTTATGCAGAAGAAAAGACATTGGGTCCCCTGACATCTGTTCCCATTTTCATGGGTATAAATCGCATCTGTATATACTATCTAAATGCTTTTAGCTACTTCATTTGGAACTCAGGAACATGATACTGGCTAACTCAGTATGGTAGATTATGGAGAACCGTATACAAACAGAAAACCTCTTTCCTATATTCTGTAATTTAAAGTTGTCCTAATTTCTAAATTTTTTGAGCAGTGTGCCAGTTTTGGATCGAGTCACAGGAAGGTAAGCGTCTCCTTCCATGTAGATGCACATGACCATTGGCAAGGTTAGGTGCTTTGGACTCGGCAGTTAAGATGAGGATTTTTTGTTTCTCTGCACAAACTCCAGCACAATGGGGTTTTGAAGCACCACAGTTACTCAATATGGATGGCCAAATAATAAAAGCCAGAGGCAACGAAGTGGTTAGATATCCATTGTTCTGATGCCAAATTTTGCCTTTGGTTACAGGAGTCTCTTGTCCAGATCAATGGGTACTTTGTATCCCACATTCAAGGGCAAAAGGTGGCCTCTTGCCAATGCTTTGAAATTGTGGCGATTTCTCTTTTTTCTCAGATCTCACTGCACTTCAGCACCTGTAACCCATCCAGGAAGACAATGGTGTATTTCAATATATCAGATGTTCTACTGCCAACTGAAAATTTGGGTCCAGATTCTTCCGTTTCTGTCCATATCAGATAGTATCTTATTCCCTAATACTGAAATTAGTAGAACTGCTCTTTAGAATAAAATGCTGAAATAAAAAATTCTGTGTCTCTTCATGACCACTGAAAGCCAGCGTCCATAGGAAAACAGGCTATAAATGTTCACCGAGAAAACATTCAGTATGTCAGCATTGTTTTTTAAAAATATTGTACTGCTTGATAATGGGGAGAATTTGCTTTCAAAACAACAGAAAGAAAGTAAGCATTAAATTACTAGGATGTCAGCCTTTCATAGAATGAACCAATCAGTTGCAACATGGTGTATGTGTAGTGAAGCAGCAAATAAGATGAGTAAGTGGCACAAGCTCTTATTAACATTAAATAAAATGTCTGTATTTCTCATAAAGTCTCAATATTAGAGTGAGCGGGAGAGCATTTCAGTCTCAGGAGCAGCTAATGAGAGAATTTTCGTAACACCTTATGGAGAAAGACCATCAGGACACAAAGCCAGTCACTGAGATGCACCAGGACTTGAGCAATACGCTCAAGCTAAGAAAAAAATATACACCTCATCAGCATGAGAATAAAAATGAATGCTGGTAATGCTCAAAGGTCATCACCACCAGATCTCTGGCTTCTTTATCAGGAAAAAAAAATATCCGTTCCATACAGACCGGGGAAGGCATAAATATTAATAGATGTGAGCAGCTTTGAAGTGGACATGGTGCAGGTGACAGAAGTCTAGACAGCTTGTGACTTTTAGGCAAGATCCCCACCGCCCTCTCCGATTTTATGGATGCAGACATCAAGCCTTGACAATAGGACTTATGTGACATTCAAACATTTGTCTGCAACTAAAAATATGTGGACAGAAGTTCTGACAAACAGCAATAATTGATGGCTGATGGCCTGGCAGTGTTTAGGACCTCAATAGGAGTCATGAATAATACTGATGCTTCTCCTTCATACATTACCTATAAATTTAATTTCTAAACTCTCACTCCTCTACCACTGCATTTCCTCTGCTGGTTTTATTGTCTTTGCAGGGTGTTTGTCTTCTACATTTAGTCTTTTATTTCAGTGAGTGTATGTAAAAAAGTCCCTATCTCCAAATTTATGCGTAATTCTGTTGGGTTTTCTTCTGTGTCTTGGGTTTAATCTCTTCTGATCAGTCTTATCTCTTGGACCAGTCTATAACATCATAATGGCCAGCTGCAGCATTTAGTAGCATTTGTCCTTACTGGTTAAGACTCGAAGAGGCTGCCTAGGCTTCTACCATAATATCATATTTGGTACAGGCTATTCTCCAACCTAGAGCCTTGGTGTTTAGTCCTATGATATGCAGAGGTGTGAACTGCATATTTTTTTGAAAGCTGTATGTGTAAGCAATGATAACAGAATAGTTTGCATGCCTTCCTTTCATTTTGTTTAAACTCAGGACACCTGAAAATTACCAGGATTTAAACTACAAAAATAAGCTGTTTCAGTGGTAGATATCTTAAACAATTTGATATTATTCCATTTGCCTAAATGTGTCATTCGGGAATTTATCATAAACTAAGACAAAATCTGCAGAAACATTGCACCAGTGCAGACTCTTAAAGTAAAACCAAAAAGCTCTGGTAGATTGTGTGACAATCAGCAGGTTTCCTATGAAAATTCAGTGAAGACTGAAAAATACACTTGGGAGTGAGACAAACCTACCTGGTAAAAATCTGTCCTCTTATAAACCAATATAATTGCATTTTCAGTGCCCAGGAGGTGATACCACTAACTGACAGGCTGTTGCCTGTTCTGAAAACACATTTAGGCCTTTTCATGGAAGGGACATTGCCAGGTTGACAAATATGCTCTGCCATGCAGCAACATCACTCCAAAAAGAGAGAGACTGGAAATTTTGCGTGACTTCTGGGTCTGTACACTGGCAATAACAGTTAAATAGCATCAGTAGCAACAATTAAGTTAACACTGCTACAAAAGCAAATATTTAAAAGCTGCTTTAGTAGTTCACTGTCGCAGCCCCGTTAAGTGCAGACAGGGAAAATGGTAAGTTGGCATAAATTTGCACAGAGTAGAGGCATAGAGTAGATGGAAAAGGATATTTTATCCTGTATTCTGTCTATTAATGGAAGGAAAGAATGCAGCCAGCAGCAAGTAAGCTGCATAATACATAATCTTCCTGTAATATAGGGAGGGAAAAATTCTAGCAGCAGTACTTCCTCTTATGTTCCCAACTTGATCTTGGCTTGAGGGAAGATATTTTCGAGAGCCTTTGCCAAGAGCAATAAGGTGTAAATACACACACACACGAAAAGTCATTGTATTTCATTTCTTGGGAACTATTCAGCCCAGGTTTTGTTCTGGTCCAGAATTCATTTTTAATTTACCTTGGAGGTTTTCTTCCCCACTGTTGTGCTGGTTCAGCCATCATCATTTTATGCTGCCATCAGTTGCCCGATCACACAAGCCAACACTGAACTCAGCAACATTCCCTCAGAAATCCTCCTTCAAACAACCCTGCCATACATTTCTGTGGGCCCAGCTCCTCCGCTGCCCACTGTGGTGCTGGCATCGTCTGCTGGACACAACAGACAGAGATGGCTCCCTCAGTGGCCCTTCACATAGAAGGACACCACTGAGAGAGCTCAGCAGGATTCAGCCAGCACCAACAGAAGCCACATCAAACAGGAAACTCATCTGACTAATTGGCTCCTGGTTAAAATAGCCCACCACTCCAACCATGACCACCTGGGTGAGGGTGGAGCCACAGAGACACAGGTGGGCCAGGTTCTACCTCTGGAACATGAAGCCAATAGGAAAAACAAAACATTCTGCTAGGTTGTGGCTCATTCACAGGTCAACTCCAGCTTGGGGCCCGCAACTCGGGCCCCAGCATTTCACTCGCACATCCTACCGTACAGCTGCACTGACATTTGTAGGATTCTTTCCACCCTTGATCCCCTTCCTCATCCCTGAAATCCATTTGTTGCCTCAGGGGAAAAGCTTCTAAGAACGGAAGAAATACTACCAAAATGAATATAAATTAGGGTATGAATAAGGTGGAGAGAGTAGGGGTTCTAGGACTCAAATTAAGCCTGTATCACAGATTAAATAGCATATGCAGAAACAAATGAAAGAAATATCTGAATCCAGGCAAATGAAGGACAAGGGCAGTTGGGAGTTTGAGCTCCCCCTCGCTAGGCACAGAAGGATCCATGCAGAGCACCAGCTTCCTCCCTGGCACAGACCAGCAGCCAAGATGGAGTCTCAAAGCCACATGCTGTTTTGTTCCTCACCTACAGCTTCTGCTCACAAGGAGACAGGCTCAGCTTTGCCTTATCCACTGCAAACTGAAGTTGAGACTTTAGAGCTTCCTATGATAATCTATAGAGCTCAGACTTGGCCTTCCGAGAGTGGTCTCCTGCTGCCCCCCAGGACTTCATGCTCTTTGAGTGCTCTTCCTCTCCTTATCATAACTTACAATGCTGTCTGGACACCCACGTAGTTCCAAGCTCACCCTTTTACCTCCTTTACCCTCACCTCTAGAAACCCTGTTCATAATCCCTTCCCTCCCTCTCCTCTAACCATCTATTTTGTACTTTTAACATAGATATTTACAAAAATCTGCGAACTAAAAGCTCCAGTCACAGCTGACATGTCAAAAGACATGGCAAGCATCGCTGTGGTGAACGGAGATTTATGTCTCAATCGCCCATCACCTTACTTTTTGTGCTTCTCCTCTTTCCCTTGCAATGATAAAAAAGTGGTTTCTAGAATCCCTACACAACAGGACTGTGGAAAAGGTTGTCATGGTGGAAGAGGAACCTTCAGGTCACACAACAAAACTAGGAAGAGAGGTATAAAAGGAAAGCTTCCTAAATATACACAGCTAAAAGCATGAAGTAGTATAATGCAAATTATTACTCTAAACATTTGGGAATCACTTTACTGTGCTAAAACCCCTCTACATGAAATATCTACAGATATATCTAGGGAACATGTACTTCAGTGACAGTGTCCCAGATTACTTCCTTCACGACATAGCAAATGCCTTGCTTAATGCTTTACAACTGCAGTTGCAACCCAAACTATGGTTGGCCTCTCTAGAAATAGTACGTGAACTGGCTTTTAAACTGCCCCACAGAAAAGCCACCTAATAGGAGGAAAAGACTCAGCTAGAGAGTATGCAGTATCTTCTGGATGGTGAACTACAGGAGGCCTTTTCTGTTTAAACTGAGATCCACCTAAAACTTCGCTTGCTTGAGTAGTATCTTCACCAAGATCCCATTCCAGGGACATCAGAATCTGCTTTTCATAACAAAAAGGACTTTGTCAAGGACTTCCTCTGTCCTTAGCTCAAGCCAGAAGAGGTCTAACAGCATATCACATGCTCATCTCCTAGTTTTCAAGAGACTGACTTTATGCATTCACAACATTTTCCCAAGGCAGGGCCAAAATTCTAAATAACATTCCCACTGAAAACTGCAAAGACTTAAGAAGGCAATACTGTAATACAAAAAAAACAAACAAAACCAACCAACACACAATGATTTCTATAGAAAAAAACAATAATGAAAGACAATTTAGCAAAAGCCAGGTGGCAACCACCTAACATTTCGGTGAACTCAGATCCTACCATGTGATTTGTGCAGTCCACTACATACTGCAACAGCAACATCAGGGTTCCTTCAAGTCTTCACATTTCAGCATCCCATCTAGCCTTCTCTGTCATCTCAAACAAGAGCAATATGACTTACATTTGGTATTTGACCTCCATACTACTACTAAACCTCCAGGAAACTTTACCTAACGAAAATGTATTATCACAGAGATGCTTCCAAAGGAACACACCAGAAAGCAAACACTTCCACCAAGTCCCTTAATTCTGTAGTACCTATAAACTGAGGCCATGGAGGGCTGTCACTCTAAAATGCTGAGAGACAAACATCCTGAGTGTGCAGGCTTAACATAAGCCACTCATTTGCAAAATCACATGGTAGGATTTCATGCCAACTGATATTTGTATAGACAGGGCAACCCTACAATCTTATCTATAGAATCACTGTGAGTAGATTATGTAGAACAGGCAACTATTCACAGCTACAGTGCAATGTGATTATATTCTAGTTGTATTGAAAGATCCACAGTCCTTCCAAGAATCATGCTTCTGATATTCTTAAAACATTGGAGAGCTCCCCAGAATTTACTCAAAAAAAAATACTTTCATTAACAGAAAGTTACTAAGAATATTCTTTAGCCTAGTACAAACAAAAATCTTAAACCATAAATCTTCTGCATGGGATTATAATGTAATTAATTGGAAGAAAATAGCATCAGTATACTTGGACAGCAAAGCAAGTGCCAGATTTTCCATACACAGAAGCTTTTAAGCAATTACAAGCTATATAGATTTATTTATATATGGATGCATATATCTAGTTTATATATGTATTAAAAAATCTTGGAAGGAACTGTATCCCTGAGATTAAAAGCCACATGAGTAGATGGTTGGTCTTCAGCTCACATGGTGGCATGCACATAGAGGCTTTGGATGTTAACCAGGCAAAAAAAAAAAAAAAAGTCTCAGGTGGTCCTTGTATGTGCCTTTATATTTGCCACATCGCCACGTGGCAGGGTGGTATTTTCATAGGTCATGCTCCTGTGCTTATGCAGGGTCTGTCCTTCTGGAAGCTTCAGCAGAAGCACATCAGTGATTCAGCTCGGGTCGCCAGGCTGCTCTCTGCCTCAATTACTAGGAAGCTCCAGGGAGGCTGGTGTTTAGTATGGAGGTGACTCTCTTTCTCAAAGCCTTTGCATTTAAAAATGGCTTTCTATAAATAGGATTGCTGGCTCACTCTTAAATCTTACTCCCTGACTTCTAAGTAAAAATAGCTTAAATAGGGATGCTGAGAAGACTTGTTAATCTCTGTCATCCTGTCTGTCCATCCATTTGCCTTTCTTGCCCTCCTCAGTTCGTATCATAACATTTGTTGCGGATTCCACTGTGAAAGGTATATACTGATATACCCTAGTTTCTCTTCTTCTTCTGATGAGTAATCCGATGCTCTAATGAAAAAACTTATGAGGTAACAAGAATTTTTTAGTGAATGGCAGTAGAAAAAGAAAAGCAACAGCAAGAAAAGCCCACAGTGCTAACGAGTACCTGAGGAATCTGTGGCTTGTTCTTAAAGAGGTTCTCTTCAGTGCTCAGAAATATTGCACTCTGAAAGGCTCTTAGGAAATACCTCCCATTTTATGTTACTTCATTTTTTAAAATACCAATTGTTTGATGAAATGCTTTTAAGAGGCAAGGAGATGAAGACTGAGAAGACAGGGTTTCTTTTGAAAAATAACATAATCTGAAATCTTAATTTCATAACAGGTTAAAGGAAAAGGAAGTGTTAATTAAAAAGGATTCTGAAATGTCTCAAACTATATTGTGAAACAAGTAATTTAACTGCATATACCTATGTGTTCACCTTCAAATAGTTAAGTATTCTGATCTACAAACCTGTACTGCTTAAATTTATTTTTTTAGTACTTTTACAGTTTCAATGACTCAAAAGAAAAAACATTTTGAAAAAAATGAAATAACTGTACCTTACAATAATTAAGTTGAATATAATGTTTTTTCTGCCTTCTCCAGATTTTCAAATGAAAGCTGGAATTAGTGTCCTTCCCACTTGAAATTTGAAAGAGCCCTAGACTGAGAGATTGATAAATGGCATACTCCAATGAAAATCAAAGGCTAAATGAGTGGTATGTTCAAACAGGTCTTGATCCTAGCTCCAATTACTTTGCTTCTCAATCCACTACCCCCAACTTCACACACACACACCCCCCCCCCAAGATGTTTAATTTCATTGTTTTTTGCTATTTTTGTTACTTCAATGTTTATTACATAGGTAAAGGTGATTATTTCCCCGTTGCAAACAAGGCGTGCACCCGCGAGCACAGCATATTTGTTAAGACTCTCATCCAGGCAAAGACACAAAAAGTTGAGGTCCAACCTGAGCCTAGCTGCTTCTGTAACCAGAGCCTTGCACAGCTCATGAGCTGGAGGAACTTTCTGGATGAACTACTGAAAGCCCACAAGATTTTCCCAGATAATTCAGTTTATCAGTATATTGCATGACAAGAGTTTACTCAAGAAGAAAAAATTAAAGCCAACTTCTAAACTTTTCTGGATGCAGCAGCACTGAAGAGATGCATCTGAAATCACAGTGCAGAGCTATAAGCTATTTAACAGGGTTCATGGTTGGTTGTTTTTTGGTTTTTTTTAATCATTCATTCATGGAAAACAACTTCACTTTAAACCTGTACCAAAACTATCTTCATTGTCATCCATGTCTGCTATTCAGTGGAAAGCAGATGCAGCGTCCACTGCTTGAAAAATTCAGTGACCATCAATAGAAAAATGCAGATAAAATGCCTCCTCTGGGCACCCTCTCTTCCCAGGGTTTTATCAGAAGCGCTGCTAGACTCGCGTGGTTTGCTGCCCACTAGTGTCGTGTGGCACTAGCTCCCCACCGCTGCGCAGGCAGCACGGCATCGCACCACACACTGCCCACTCTGGAGCCAGAAAACCACTGCCAGAGAGCCCCAAAGCCTGGGCATCAGTGCACCATGAGCTAAGGAGACACGCTTCTTTTGAAATGGAAATAGATATTGTTAATGTGCTGACTGCCTTGCTAGAACTGGTTTTCTCTATTTGGCATTTGGCGATTAATTAATAGCCATTCATAGCTGGAGTAACACCGGATTAAAAACACCATCAGCTGTACTGTGCCATCCACAAACATATACCAAGCTAAATGGTTTCTGCACATGCATTAAAACTTCCCAAGGTAAGGATTTGGTTATACAATTCCACGTAAGCTACACACGTATTACATTACATCTCAGCAAAGAGGGGCAATTTGCTCTTTCCCATAAATGTTTCATCCTCAACACTGAGTCACCATTTTCTTTGGAAAGTGCCATTAGTACAACTGTCACTTTCACTACTGAATCTCCAACCTAACCTCTCCTTTCAATTCAGTGTGCTTCTTCCTAGTTTTCCAATATGCTGCTAAACCCATGTTGATAGATGTAAGGCAGGGGAAGGATTTAAACAGAAAATAAATGTTGATGGGAATATTTATGTAGTGTTATCAGTATTGTATTGGGTGCCTCCTGATGCTTCATTGATTTCTGTAGAACATCTATGGACAACAGGCATATAAGAAATGCAGTCAGAGAGAAGCCTGTAAATGGGTTCAGCATACCTACAGTGACACTAAATGATACCAAAAGATACTCTTTTCTGAAAACAGCATCCTTATTCTGAACTAACTTTGTAACAGTAATTACAATAAAGAGCCAGCATTTTGAAGGAGGCCCTGCTTCCCTCACAGCCTTCCCTACCTTCTCCTTTCTCCTCCGCCTGCAATTAGTGAAATACCCCCTTACTAATTAAGGCCAGGTTCCAGTGGACTTTCACTGTTTGCTTTACATGCTTGCTTCTGGAATACTTCAGTATAGTAACATGGAAGGTAGTACAGACATAGTAACCCTGAAGGTAACTCAAAGCATTGCTCAGGATTGTAACTGCATGACTCAGGCTTTCAAAGTGAAGAATTTAGCTGCATAGCTCCCACTGATGTCTATATCATCCCACACACTTACTAAGGCTGCAATGCATTTATGGTTAGTAATTACCTGTATTTTGAAGAAACTCACAGCAATGAGAGTTTAAAGCCTTTACAAGAGCTTAAAACTTTAACCAGGTATTAAGGAAGGTTTTGTTTCAGGCTTCAGAAATACTAATTGGATGTAACAGCGTGTTAGTATTTTATGATCCCCAGAAGGAAGATATTTCACAAACATAAAGCCTACCCAGCAATACTGCTCATATCTAATTTGACAAAATGTGTTTGTGCTGAGTGACTGTAGGGAAATATGGGGCCCAAACCTGCTATCGGTTTTCAGGTGGTTTCCATTGTCTTCAACAGAAATTTAACCCAAGATTACAACTACAGGGTTAAACCCATAAAGCATAGCTATTTTTTAAGCTATTTCTCTTCTCAGAAAGGAAAAAAAATACCCCAAACAAAAAACTCCCCACAAACAACAACAGCCCATTCCCTTCCCCCACCAAAAAACCCCCCAAACCAACAACTAAATAAAAAGAACATAAACATGAACAATCTTACACATTTTAAGTTAAAATAGAATGAGATATGACACATAATTGAAAACCACTCATACATGTTCTTGTGTTTTTAGTATAGTTCCATAAGGGGTTCAGAAAAGGCAATAGTAGAAGCCAAACAACGTTCAATAGCCTGCCCTCTCCCCCCGCCTCCCCCGATATAGCCATTAAAGACTACTGCCTCTTACACAGTGAAGCTCAGATATAGTTAGAATTATGAAAATAAATGTGTGTGTGACATATCTATTTATATATGCAGTCATTTCCTTCAAAGGGATACCTATCTGATAAGATATTGCATTAAATCTGAAGTCCTTTAAAAATACTATTCTCTGACTCTTGACTCTGATATGATAGTCCAAGTGTTACTAATAGAGAAAACCAAGTTATTCAGTCTTAATGTGAAGATAGGTACCATATTAAAAAATTTCTTTAAAAAATATCCTAAATATATATATATGCATTTTGACATCAAGTATGATGTCAAAACCAAACACACTTCTTAAGTTGCAAAGATCACTGAATCCTCTACTACGTATTTCTTTCATCTTAAAATGTTACCATACACAAAAAACCATTTTATTTTAGTAATCTAGATTCGCAAATGTGTAGATGTTGCTGTGTGGCAGTATAGAATCTATGCAGATGTATCTATCATTTACATGTTACACTATTAAAACTAGAAGAGTCTTTGGGATACAAATTCATGTTTGACTATGATCCAAAAACACACGGATACTGAAAGTGAAATTGCTCCTGACTTCATAGGTCCAAGGATAAATGAAAGTGATTTGCATAGTATTTTAACCTCATAAAGCAAAAATGATTCTGTTCTTCAAAAATCCCTGGAAGGGTGGGCTATCTTAGAACATAAAATCTATAGCATCAGTATAGTAAACCAACATATATACCTCTTCTTTTTTTAAAAGAGAGAAGATTTCTGGACAGAAACAAGGCTCTTCCCTATGTAAATCCAGTTTTAAAAGAACAGCGCCAGTAAGAGCATATACTTTCAGGCTGATTCTATCTGTCTTATTAATCCTGCCAAGGTATCTGGCCGAAGAGGACAGAGAGATAGGCACAGTGCTCCCTGTCAAAAATAAATAAACAGATAGATAATTTATTTTTGTTAGAACTTGCTGACGTTTTCTTACTCCTAGAAGAAATGCAAAATTGTAGTTTTGGGGTTTTTCAGTCATTTTGCATTCTGTGGCAATGATGAAAATGTTTTAAAATAGCCCTAAATACACACTTAAGATTCAACTCCCAATTTTCACCTCCTAATTTATGATCTACCCAGCTGTTCGCATTGAACTGGCCATGCCTGTCAATGTATTTTCTCATCCAGCGTACACTTGAGAAGATGTGAAGGCACCCTGATCCAGCATTCATTCCTCATCCTCTGCCAGAGGTTCAATTTTTTTGTATCTCCCAGGAAAATCTTACACTTTGCCCTTTGCTTGTCTCACATTCATTCAGTACAAGAAACATTTTCCTATTCTACCTGCTTTGCCTGTTCTGAGAATTGTGCGTTTAATCTTTCTGATTTAACTGTGAGGATGTAATGCTTTACAGGCAATGCTACGTTTTCAAACCTGAGAAGGAGGGGGAAACGTAATAGAATAGCTAGAATCCCAGACTACAGCATAATTTCTTTTCTGTCCTTAAAACTCCAATACTAATATGCATTTTTTAAAAAAATTACATGCTTTTAACATATTTTCACATATGACATTGTTCTCAAACATGTATACCTACACGTTCCAAAATACCCCCATCCACTATTAAAAAAAAAAAAAAAAAAACAGGAACCACATTAAATATTTGTCAATCAAAGAGTTGGCAGAATGAAGAGGAGAAAAAAAGAGCACCCTTATTCCATCTCCACTCTAATTTCCCCTTCCTAACTTTATAATTGACTAAAAGTCAACATTTTCAGATGATGTAATGCTTATCTGTGCATATTTTTACATAAATGAGTGATTAAAAAAAAAAATACAGAGCAGGTACCTTTACAGTCAAATGATGAAAGGGAAATAATATTAAAATATTGCTTCTCAAATACGTATTTTAAAAATTGTTAGGTGAAAGCAGAGGGCAATTGAAAAGAAAACGAAACGCAAAAGGAAGCAGTATCTCACTGCAAACGCTTAGCACGAAAGCCCTTCAAATTATCCCCGTGTGCTCAGACGCATTTCTACGGCACTTCGCAAAATTCTGTACTTTTCCAGTTCAGAAGGAAAGAAAAAGCACCTCTCTCCCTGTCTCTCCACGCACCGTCTTCTTCCGAACGCGGCAGACATACAGTAACGTGGCTGGGTGACGGGCTGTCACTTTGCTAGGTAAGCTAGTTTACATGATTACCGAGCAATCTTCGCCCTTCTCCTCACGGCTGCCAACAGCCAGCGCGACGCTTTAAACACAAAAGGCACGACCGCGACCCGCTCCCCTTCCCGGGGAAGGGAAAGGGAAAGGGGAAGGAAAGGGGAAGGGGAAGGGAAGGAGCCCCCGGGCGCTCACCATGCGAGATGCTGTGGAGCAAGGCGACGGCCAACATCCACATGCCCCCGCCGCTCGCCCGCTCCCCGCTCCGGGCTCGCCCTCGCCCGCCGCGCCCACGGCCGGGCCGGAGCTGCCAGGCAGCGCGCACCGGGTCCGGCCGCCGCCGCCGCCGCCGCCGCCTCCCTCCCTCGGCTGGTGGCTGCTCGGAGCCTGCGGGGCCGCTCGTCCGCCCAGCGAGCGCTCAGCCCCGCCTGCAGCCCCGCGGCTCCGCCGACACTCGCCGCCCGGCGCTCGGGCGGGGGAAGCGGCAGCCGGCGGCGGGGGCGGGGGGCGGGAGCGCGGCGCCCAGGTGCGTCCTCGGCTCGGGGAGGCGCCCGCAGGTTGGCGGGGGCAGGGCCACAGGTGACCGAGTCCTCCGCCGCCAGCACCGGAGCATCCCCGGCAGCGCCCGGCCCCGAGCCGCGGCGAGCCGGCTCCTCACACCCCTCCCTGCGGCCCGGCGGCAGGCAGGCGGGCGGGCGGGCGCATCTTCCCTCTCTCCCGCAGCTCGAACCGCAGCGACCCCGCCGCCAGCCCCCCCGGCCTCCCAGCGCGGCGGAGGGCAGCCCCAGCCCCAGCCCCAGCCCCGCTCGCTCCCGGCCCTCCGCGGTCTTAAAGCACCACAAAGTCCCCGCGGTGGGAGGGAAAGCCAGACCAGACGAGCGGGTAACGGTAACCTGGTTTGCCGTAACAGATCACAGTTATTAGTCGGGCCAGCTGTACGCGCACAAAAAGTGCACACTTCATCGCCATCAGAGGTGGCTCTCTGGAGCGACCACCGGGAAAAAAGTACTAGATTGGATTGTATGTACGGCAGCGTTTCCTTGTTTTTAAGGCCGTTCGACCAGTCATTAAAAAAAACATATTTTTGGAGGAAGTGTCCTGACAATCGACCTTTCATATCTGCAGTATCCTTGCTGAGTTGTAAATCTTGCAGTGAATGGAACAGCCTGCTTTCCTACTGATGCACAAGTCAATGAGGGAGTGTTAGAGTGCTCCAGAATGCAATTTTTTCCTCCTAGACAGGTGACAGCACTAGTCTGGCTTGAGATTCAGACCACAGATCCTAGACCTGGATCCTGCAGACATTTAGTTCATTCTCTGCATGGGAAAAGTGAAACATCTTCTCTTTAGGTGCTCACTCAGTTGGGCAGCAGGTTGAGGCTATTAAAAATTATTTTCCCTGGAAAGGAACTGCAGTCACACTGGCAGCAAAGCAGAAACAGGTCTTTAAGGTGGACTTAAAAGGTAAAATGGGCATAGATCTTGGGAATATCATGGTGTGTAGAAGAGACTGTATGAAAGAAAACCTGAAGTGGTTATACACGGCGCACAATAGACTGTGATAAAGGTATAAGACTCCATAATAAAGCAACAGTAACAACAACAACAACAAAGAGGATAGATGTAGTACTTGAACTGGTGGATTAGACTGGATAGTATACACAAAGTTCCCAAAGCCTTTAAAGTATGCGATTAGTTATTGACTTAACTTTTGGACTGCTAAGGAAAAATATCTTCTGGGATATATTTTGCAAAGAGACAGGGTAGTATATTTATGCTTGGATGGCCAGAGAGTAAGCTCTGGCAGTGATAGAACTACCTGCAGTGGAGAACAGGACACGTGATGTGGTTACTGGAGAAAAAGATTGCTTATCGTGGTTATGCTAGGTAAAAAGCAGCAAGTTCTGGCTGTGTGAGGTGCAAGAGAGTTGTCTAAAGCATACTCCAAAGTATGGCTAGGGGTAACTGTAAGGACGGAAATGTTGGCAGTGACAAAGAAAGGGGAAGGACACTAGAGACAACTGAAAAGACGGATACGGTCTTAGCGTCAATATGATTAGTTTCTCAACAATATATTTAGAGATGCAGCTAATTAATTTATATATGCCCCCTATACATATCATTGGAATATCTCTCAAGATTTGGGTAGCGGGGGGCTGCAGGTTGCCCTGTGTGGGAGGAGACCAGGAACGCCCCATATGCTAGTGGCAGCTGGGTCCAGCCAGCTCAGAAATGGGCAGTACTGATGCATCATACACCAATACTGCAGCCAGTCAAAGCAGCTTACGGTTATGTCTCTTCAGGCAGATTTAAGAAAGGCTATAATGGCCGGGGCAAGACACACAAAGAAGGAGATGCAGGATGCACAAAAGGAGACACAAGAGGAGCTATGCCTCTGAGAAGGCTGTGACCAGTGGACAAGTCACACCAGGGCAAGTACACCCCCAAGGGGTTGGCAGCCCATGGAGGAACTAGTGCCAGAGCAGAAGAAATGAGTAAGAAGAAAGGAGCCATGAAAGAAAATAGTAAGAAACAAGGAGTGGCAAAACCCCCCCCTTGTTACACATTGATCCCAGCCTTCTGCACTGCCCATCACTGAAGAGATTGAGTGTAACCTGCAGCAAAACAAGGGGAGAGGAGACTAGGAAGGGGAAGGAGAGGTGTCTGAACTGAACCTGAGCCTTGACAAGGGAAGGAAAGGTGTTTCCCTTAGTATTTGTTTAACTGATTATCTTCTTCTTTTTTCCTCAGTACTCAAATCAGTAATTAAAAATTTATTTTCATTAGCAATAAATTAAAGTGAAATTCCGAGTTGTGTCTCACTCTGACAATATATTAGTAGCCCTGCAGGCAAATGTAACACCTCATAATACCTGCTAGAGAACTGTTGGGAAAAAAAAAAAAAAGAAGGAAAAGAAAATAATCCATTTGTAAATTAAGGCAAACTGTAAAAACATAGAATTAATTATTTGTAAGATTCTAAACATGGACTTGACTTCCTCTTGCTTCTTACATAAATTCAATAAACAAAAATACCAGCAAGCCTTCTATAGAACAATACCGTTTTCTTTATTATAGGATAGATAGCACGAATCTTGTATCCAGAAACATTGACCTTGGTATTTCACATATACTTTCTACAAAAAGAAATAATGATCTGTTGTGAGACAAGTATTCGCCTCTTGATTAGAAATTATCAAAATTACTTGTTAAACCACCAAAGAGGAAAAAACCCGACTTGTCAGATGGTTTCATTGTTGGTTTTTATATTAAACACTTTTGCTTTTGATTTCCTAATTGTATAACTTGGAAATTCTACTGCAAATGCTTTCATGCAGACAAGTACTGAATGTCTAGGATTGTATCTTCATGCTAAAACATGATGATTCATGGTGGGCTGAAAGGCAGAGAGAATCCTTCCAAGTTCTCACTGTCTTTGGGCCCACCATTTTTCTTGGGAGGGACTTCCCAGTGGTCTGTATGCAGTCTGACCCTGAGGCCTTGAAAACTTCATGCTGATTAACATCTAAATACGCAGAATCCATCTGCACAGGCAGTGTTTTGGGCTTCCTTAGGGTGGATAGACAATCATGATACCTCTGTTATAAAGACAGGTGATCCAGACTCTTCCTCACTACTTACCTTAGCTATTTCTATAGCCTTCTCAGAACTATGTTTCAACACTTGAGAACCTTTTGTGCATTTGTCTTCCACGGCATCCCTATGAGTTCAGAGTGTGTTATTCCTCTATCAAAGGAGCATTGAAGCACGGGAAAGCTAAGGGTTAATCCACTAAGGGATTCAGGTATTGAAATAGTCAGAATTGCTAAAGCCAAATTTTACGTGAGCTCATACATGTTGGAACTCACATGCTTACATAGTAACCAGCATCCTGGTACTTCATATAGAAGGGTTAGGTACTGCTGAATGAGATTCAAGGAAAATAAGAAGTGAGGCATGTCAGCTGATCAGAGACACCTGAAAGAGAGGTGCCCTAACATCCACTGGGCAGTGGCCCAGAGGTTCATATTGATTGAGTGCTGACATCAGTCCTCTCTCAGAAGAAGCAGAAGAGAAGACAATTGACCCCTACGCTTGTTCTACACCCAACACAGAGAGAGAGGTTCAAATTATTCTCTGACAAATATTAAAGAAAAGGTTGACCTTAGTTACCCTACCTTCTCTGTGGCTGTTCACTTGCCTAGAAGACTTACACCCTGCTCCTATTTTTTTTCAAAAGTAGTGTTTTCCTATACTTTCTTCACATAGCAAATCCAAGGCCGACTTAAAAGATGTCATACAATGCCATAGTAAGCTCATCTTCCATGAGGCAAAAGAGGTGGAGTCCTTCCCCAAAGCAAGCAGGGATGTGCTGGAACATGGATCTCTCACTTTCAAAGCTAGCACTCTTGGTAGTTGAGCATGGAGTGACAAATGGGGGCAAGAGAAAGGGCACTTCCTTTATTACATCTCCATACAGCTGTTGGCAGAAGTGCAGCAGACTACCATGTGCTGGGGAGCAAGCCAGGGGGTTTTTATCTCCAGCACCCTCAAAACACGACCCTTTTCATACATGCTCTGGGGCAAGAAAAGCCAGAACATAGCTGTGACATATCTAGTCCTACAGTGATACTCTGCCGCTGAATCTTTTTTTGCACAAAAACGTAGAGCAAGATATATAACCTGAGAATTTATAGATACTTGTCCATTCCCTGTGGTTTTCTAAACATAGCTTTCAATTTCTAATTAATTAAAACCTTCTCATAGTTTGTTCTCAAGTCCTTCTGTCGTCTGCCTAGCACTTTCTTTTTTCTGAAAGTATCCAAGGCCTTGCAAATGCAAGTACAACTATATATATCTCTCTAATACTATATATATTGTTATGGAGATAGTTCTAAGAGATAACATTATGAAGGATCTTATGAAAGATTTTATCTTCAGGTGAAAGCTATTTTAATACCTTAGCAAAGGTAACTGGGGATCAGTTTTGCCCTCTGTAATTACCTAAAATTACCTTAACCTTCTTTTCAGGCTGTGTGAACATTCACTACTGTTATTTCTTGCTTCTAAATCTACACATGTTAAAAGAATGAAAGTGAGAGCAGGGAGGAGTGGAAGAAAGAAGACAATAGAGAAGGAAGGATAATCTATACCCAGCCAACTCATCCCAGTGTCTTGTATATATTACAACACATTTTATTTGGCTACTTGCAGTTATTCCCCAGGATCATTTCCTGTAGAGATTTATACCATAATTTCTGGATTCAAGTCCTCTTCAGAGGGATAGGAACATCTGAAACCTGTAGCCAGCTGGAACAAAAGCTAATTCAGTAGGTAAACAAGGCCCCTTCCCATCCCCAAATGAGCATATTTTCAGCAATCATGCTAATGCTCAAGGCTGTCATCTTTCCCTTTCTCCTTAGAGCATCTCAGTCTAGTTAAATGTATCTAAGCAGGTGACAGGTTATGCCAGGGCCTCTCCTCACGTCCAGGCCAGCAGAAGTTCCAAATAGTCTCGTGTTCAGCCCTGTCATTCTATATTCAGAAAAAAAAAAAGTGGTTACACAGGTGATAAACTCCAATCTTGTTAACAGCTTCTAACTAAACATGCAAAAGTAGCAGGTGTAATTTTAGAAAGATCTGAGTTATAGACCTGAACAGCAAGTAGCAGGTGCACACTCTCAATCAGGGAATGCTGATATAATTTGTGCCAAATCTTCCAATTGTTTTCCTCAGCCTTCATCAGATGGAAGATCAGTGAGGTGGCATTTATCCAAGCCCCCGCCTCACTTAGGCTTCAACCAAATTGTTTGTTCTAAGTATCAGATTGGGATTAGATAAACATTAAAGCTATGTGGCGTGAGTAACTTTAAGGTAGCACAGCCTGCGGTTTGGTTTTTTTTTTTATAATTCATCATCTCAACTGCCTTAGCTGGGGCAAGGAGTCCAAAAAACCACCAAAGCTGAACAAAAATCCCACACTGTCACCTCTACATGACCATGGCTGATATACACAGCACAGCTTCAGGCTTTACCCAAGCCTGAAACACTCTGACCACCGTCTTCTGTAGTGCTACCGCTGACATGGGAAGGTTATACCAGACCAGGCAGCATAAGGTGTTTTGTTTCAAGTAACTGCTGCTGAGGTGCTATAACCACTATAAATTAAATTGCAGAGTTGATTTTCTGAATATGCCTCAGCTCCACTTCCCTTTACCACCTCAGAGAACTCCTCAGGTTTTTAGAGTTGTGTCTTACCACAGTTCATCTGTGGAAAACAGAAAAAAAGACTTAATAAGGCAAGACATTTTGGACAGAAGAAAGCTTCTTGAGCATATGTTTAAATAAATGTATCCTAAAAAAAGGCAGGCCTCATTCTCCGGAAATAAAACACTTCCCATATCATCTAAGACCAAATCCAGAGTGTTTTATAGTTATTCTTAGCAACTGGAAATAGTAGGTGGCACCGATAAGGAAGCAACATGATTGAACTTCTAATTTCCTCTGACATGGCAATAACCCCAAATAAATCTGCTCTCTCTTCAAAGAGGCAAAGCTCAAGGCAGTACTGCATGAGGGAAACCCTTCACTGAGGTCACTTTTTCCATGTTCTGGTTTCATACTGAAAAAATCAACGTGTGAAGACTCCACATAATAGCTCAATAATAAATTTTTGGTGGATCAGGTCTGTCTTTATTAACATTATGTCTTTATAGTGATGCTGTTAGTGTTTAAAGTTTTTCAGAGGAATACAAAGGATTTTAGTTTACTCAGGAGAACATGTTTTTCCATGGGCAAATTGCTTTTGGGTTTCTATTTCAGCTCCATCTGCCCTCACTGTTCTGGTAATGTCTTACAGCTGAGAGGCCTGTGAGCAGACTGGCTCACTGTGTCTTGGTCAGGTGGCTTCAGAAGTAGTGTTCAGTAGACAGGCATCTCAAACTAAGTAGCAAATAGTCAGAGTGTTCAAAACCAGAAATGCACATATACACACACAAACCACAAAGGAAAACAATGCCACGGGTCAACATCAGATGAATACTCTTTTTAGTTGACTGGCCAAAATACTGCTGGCAGGATGCCAGTCAGAACCATAGTTAGCTTATAACAACTATCGCCTGACCACTTCATAATGCTTTATTGTGCCTGAACATGTCCAGGCAGGAAAGTACCTACTGGCATGTCTTTACCATCTGTCACCCTATGATGGATGTGAGGGACCTTGCTTCTTCTCTGGTTCTAGTGGTGTAACTGATACTGTAATTTCAGCCACTGTGCATAACCCACAGAGAAATGTTTGAGGCCTTGATGCTATTTACTAACAAGAGAAAAGGATCTAACTACCAAATAAAACACCTTGAGTGAGTAGCATGGGACCAAAGCCGTAGGAGAGGTTGGAACTTGTAGCCCTTGGCCACATATTTCATGTCTTTGTACCTCAGTGACTTCAATTGCAGAGCTGAAGGAGAAAAATGTTTCATTCTTTGCAAAGCAGTGGAGCTGTTTTGATAGAAAGGCCATGTAGATCTGGGACACGGAAGAGGCAGACACACACTGAAGAAAGGAATGAGGGAAGGAAGCCTGCTGAGATCAGGTGATCGTAAAGGCAGCCGAGGCTTGCTAATGAATGTGCCAAGAACACGCTTGTCTTTCAGTTTTGTATGAACTCAGTAAAAAGTTTCTCTGGGGAATTTATAACCTTCAGTTCTGAGAAGCAATGAAGACGAAGGCCATGATCAATACGTCTGGAATTTTGTAGAACAACGTAAACCTAAATGTGGAAAATATAACAATTTCATTAAGATTCACCCCAGAACATGGAACCTGCTCTTCAAGAAGTACCAACACAGACTTTTTCACCTTCTCCTGTAGGTACAGGGTGGATTTCTTTGACTCTACCTTATCTGAGGTGAAAACAAAGCAATAAACAGATATATCCGTGGCACAAACTTGTAATACACTTAGAAAGAGAATTAACAGCACATATCAGATACTAGTCATGTCAAGACAGTACTGGCTCCAACAACAGGCACGGCCACAAGGATGCAGACTCACAGATCTGTTGTGCAGGAGCACAAGTATAAGCTACAGAACTGGAAGTTCTGACCTGTAACACATCCACAAAAAAATTATTGTTAAGTAATTACATTAAATAAGTGGATTTAGTTACCTGAGCGGATGGAGTTACTTGGCTGTTGTTATTTGTTTTACTGGCCTCCTCAGTAAAGAACTGAGGGAAGGTCCTTTTCCCTGACCTAATTAGGCAAAACTAGGTCTTCATATCTGCTGCTTTTTCGTGGCTCTGATTTCTAGGTGTCCTGCTAAAACTCACAGAAGTAACATTGTTTTAAAGCATCATCTAAGACTGAAATTTACCTCAGCAATAACTTCCATGGGGAGGGACAGCTATTTCTTTTTTCTGTTGCCTGATTGGAGCAGAATAGATTATTAACCCTCATGGATTTACCAACACTGCCACTGCAGTGTGCATTCATTGCTCCAGGTAGAAAGTAATATCTTAAAAATGTATTGGTTAATAAGTCAACATCAGATTTTAATATTAATTGCCCCTTTGAAACTGATTCTCACCAAATATCACAGTTAGTGGCTGCTTTGCTAACATGTTAATGGGTCATTAACTAAAACCAGTCATTAACTGCTGCTGTTACAGTTTCCATAAGGATTTATTAAGGCAACTTCATGTATTATTAAAAAGAAAGTTTGTGATTCTAATGTTCTGAAACTTTGTCTCCCTCAGGCTTCCACTGATACTGCTTCAAAGGTAGAAACATTTGCCAAACACGTAATTGTGCCACTCAGTTCAGTTCCACTCTTTAAAATAATATTTCTTGCTCTTAAAATTCCCTTTTCCCGTGTTCTTCGTTCTCAAGGGGAAAGTGACTATGTATAAAAGAAATGTGAATGTGTGAAAGTATTTTTCTTTTTAAAAGAATAGCTTTTTTATTTTTCATAGCTACTAAAGCAAAAGGAGATGGGCCTCTTCAGTAGCTTTTAGGAGAACAACTTAAAAAGTTGCGTCTGTCACTATGACTAAAGCCACTAAGAGTAAATTATTCCTCACATAACATGTCACTACACCATGAAACCCATTGCCACTCTAAGTCATTAAGGACAACACTGTATGAAGCTTCACAATAGAGTTAAAACTTTAAATGTGTCTGAGGAATCCTAAGCCTCATATTCCAGAATTGAAGACAGTCTTAAACTCTATAATATGGGGTTTAGAATTACCTTTGTGACTTCCTGTTTTAATTAATTCCACAGTATAAAGAAAATCTGTAATTATTAGAAGTCAGTGTCATACTTAAGGTGAAAGTTTCATATTTACACATTAGACGGACCATGGATGAAACCAAGGTTGATACAGTATGGGAAGGCTTACACTTCCTTACACTCCTGTGTTTTCCTGAATTTGTCTCTCTTTTTTCTTTCTTTTTTTTTTTTTTTTGAGGTTTTTTTTTTTCAGAAAACAAGAGCTTCCTATTTATAGCTCATCACATTCATAGAATCATAGAATGTTAGGGGTTGGAAGGGACCTCTGGAGATCATTGAGTCCAACCCCCCTGCCAGAGCAGGACCA
>JAVSBS010025296.1:95603-110335 GCA_033124195.1 Coracias cyanogaster | reverse complement strand
TGCAAGTATTCCAGGCCTGGTTGGATGGGGCCTTGAGCAACCCGGTCTAGTGGGAGATGTCCCTGCCATGGCAGGAGGGTTGGAACTAGATGATCTTTGAGATACTTTCCAACCCAAACCATTCTATGATTCTCTGAAGTATACAGAATACTTGGGATCTTCTTAAAATATCAGCTGCCATGTACAGAGTGAGATCCTGATGCTGTGTCTTTGGATCTGAGCTACCCTGTGTGGTTACCGCACTGCGTGTCGCAACACTGGGGTGGGTGGAATTTGAATGGGCAAACGGAACGTCCTTGGCATCCCTGACTCACTCCCTGCCAATGCATCACCTGCAGCGCTGAGCATCTCCTACCTCATGGGTATTTCCTAGAGAAATAAGAAGATTAATGGGGAACTTGCCTGTTGTGTAACCTCTTATCAGAGGGTGTGGAACAAGACTTGAAACACCTTGATTTGTCTCAGACAGGCAGGAAGCAGCTGCTGCAGCCCAGGGTATTTCCCTGGATGAATGCTTCGCATTTCAAGTTGGAGACTGCCTCAACCAGCAGGAAACTACAGTTTCCAGGGTGAAAAGGAATATTTTATCCTCTCGACTCCTGTGGACTTATCTAATCTTTCTAATTCATCATACATGAAGCAGTGGGTGGACACACTTTTTTTTTTTTTTTCTAGAAGCTTTTTGCAAGATCTCATCTGATTCTGACCTGCTTTGTTTCCATTCACTTTGACATAAATCAGGAGTAACTCTGTTTGAAGTCAAGGCATTTATAGAGCATAATACTTCTCTTTTGTCTGATTCATGGAAGCAATCCCTACAGGTAACCTCATGGGACGTGCGCTGCAGAACGAAAACTGAAGTCAGGGAAAGTTACGGTTTGTTGGACCAAGTTGTAGTTATGGTGGAAACAGGGCAAAAAATAGTGCATTGTAACAAACGTGTTACGAATTGGGGGCTGTCATAAATAGCCTCTGCATCACTCTCCTGCCCCTTGGCAGTGGACAGTAGAATAAAGAAATGAATTTTCCACATTCAGGAGAGGAATAGCCCCACAAGATCTATCCTGGACCAGCGCAGAACTGGTCCTAGTGCAGCTCCTCAGAGAAATTCTTTTCAGCAGGAGGAGCAAAGCTGCGCTCAGCAGACCTTTGAACATATTTAGGGGAACTGTTTTAGAAATCCACTCAGCTCTGTGCATTCAAGAGCCGGCGCTCTGCAGATCAATGTTCTTTATTACAGTAGCTAATAAAAAGAGCTTTATCAGGTTACGTTGCTTTGTGGCTGGTTCTTGCATCTGTCTCAGGCGTTTCTCCATTTACTGCAAGGACAGCAGAGTCCTGGGCTGCAAGGGCAGCAAGGCGTGGAGATATTGCCCCAAAATACCTTCAGGCCATGGTATAAAAGTCCTCACTCGCTTGCTTTTGTTGTTTATTATAACACTAATAAACTGCCTCTCCCAGCTTCATCCATGTGCACAAGCCTGTTTTGTTGAAGCTCATCTGAACGTTAGCGTAGCTCATTAGCAACACACAAGGCACAAATACAAATATAAGGTCAAACTCCAGGTTTTTAATAAGAATTAGTGAACAGAGAAAAATCAGAGTTACAACAAGAGCAGAGTCTGAGCTTTGCCTCTCAAAAAAGAATAGGAAATTCAGATGGATAATTCTTTTTTGGTCCTTTGCATGCATTGCTTACCAGTACTGAATTTTACTGATTCAGAAAATCTTATTAATAATTGTATGAAACGCGTTTTCCTCACCATATCTATTCTGTCAGCCTTTTTTTCCTTCTGATGTCTAGATTTCTTAATTTTCAGTTTTCAGGTCTGATCAATGGAAGTGTAAAAGTGGTTTTGATTTCTCTTGGTGTAACCTCGAGCCAGGAATATGTGATGGTGCAAAACAGGAAGAAAAGAAATGAGAAAAATGGGCAAGCTATTGGTGCTCTCGGTGGAAGCCCTGCTCCCTGAAGGATAGAGCTATTTCATGTTCCCCTTTTCAAATGGAGCATTACAGCCTCTAATGCAGCAATTATTTTGTTGGGTAGGTGTTTCATTACCAACCTGGGCCTTGGAGGTGATGAGAGAAGATTTGTCTTGACCTTCCAGGGAAGCCATAAAAGAGAAATGATGTCTAAATAATAAATGTCTAGGAGAAATGTGGAATGCCTGACGGTGTTGCACTTAGCTCTCGTGGCATCTGTGCATTGTTGTATAAAGAGCTGGTATATGGATCATTTCAAAAGCAGGAATATTTTCTATTGTTTCTTTGCATTTTTGACCTTCCTTCTCCTGGTTCAGTCTCTCTCAAACAAGGTTTAATGTTTTTTTTTTTTTTCTGCAGGATGTGCATTTTCCTGGTTTTCCCATAGGACTGGAGCAAACTGCAAAAAGCAGATTTGAAAAAAAAAAAAAAAACAAACCCAACTTTGATTCCAAAGTGAGGGTGATGGGATCGGGTTTTTATTTAATATACTTTGCCATATGTGCAGCATTTGGTGTTGGCAGCCACACGAGAACAAATCTTGCCTTCTCCCTTTGGTGATCCTGTGACAGCAGGACCTATAATGGTGTGGAAGGGACCGTGCAGGAGGAGTAGCTGCTATTACACGTGGCCCAGTTTTGTGTCATTGATTTGGGTGTTGTGGGGCTTTTTTTTTCCTTCCTTCATTTTCTGAATTTAGTTTTAACACTGTTGAGGACCTGGTTGAGGTTGCTGCCAGTCCTCGGTTCGGAAATTTATAATTCTGTAGTGGTGTTGTTCAGTCTCGTGCTGAATAATCATAATTATTTCTATGCTTCTAGTCTTTGTAATTGCTTTGGGAAAGGCTGATTTCCTTTCTGAGTGATCTATGACAGAGCTGATTTTGGTGGAAAAATAAACGGCCCCAGAATCAATAGTCCATTAAACGATCTCATTTTTAAACCTTTCCTTCTAAACAAGGTCAAGTCTTGCCATGTGTTGTTTTTCTTATTTTATATTCCTCTTGATCTAATGGAGATGGAGATTGTCTTGTAGCAAGCAAGCGTAATGCCCCCGAAGAACTGCTGATCCGGACAGATAAATGATCGTTACGTTGAGTTTTAGTAGCGTTCCTAAGAACCTTTGTGTAACGTTATCTGTCATGCCAGAGCGTAGGAGTAACTTCTGATTGTATCTGGCTTGAATGATCTGCCTCATTCACTGAAGTTCTACATCCTCCACCACTTCAGATACCGATCGATCAGCTGTTTTTCTGTGGGTGCTCGACAGTCTTTGTTCTAACTGAGTGTTTCTGCTCTTGGCTTAGTTTGTTGGGAGCAATCCTTTGGAGAAATAAATGCCGAACAACTTATCTGCTGCTTTACGGGATCATTACTTGCGTCAACCAGATCTCTGGGACTCTGAAGGATTTGGAGAAATGCTTCTTGAGACGGGAGGTTTGCAGTGATTAGAAGAGGTGCAAAGGACAGAGTTTAGGCAGGTTTTGGATGCCAGGAGCTTAAGCTGGAGCGTCTGAAGCGTAGTATCTGCGAGAGGCAGGGGCTTGCTGCTGCTGAGCTCCGAACGCAGCACTGCTGGAGAGCCGCTCCCTCTTGCGAAGATACGAAATTACCGATAAGGAAACAACTGACTTCAAAAAGAGGCAAGATCCTGATTTTTAACTTTATTTTCCCTTTGGGAAAGAAAAATCTAATCTGATATGTTAGTCTCAGAATGTTGCCTGCGCTAATTCTAGCTTGGGGTTTAAGGAAGCACAACTGATGCCAAACGCTGTCCAAAGGCTCTCCTTGACATAGAAACCAGTTGCTAACCCTTTGCATCAACCTTGTTGGGTTTTGGACGTTCCTCTCCTCCAGACATAGCTGTACTGCTTTTTTCTTCTTCCTCCATTTTCAATCTTGCTTTTCCATAGCTAGGAGTCTCCAGTAGCTTCCCTCTGAAACCTGCTGCACTTGTGCAGGCTCAGTGCCCTTCATCTGAGCCAACCCCAGTGACCTTCCCTAAATCCTTTTTCCATTCCAAAGACTTGCTCAGACGCTCTCCTTCCTTCCATGCTCTCTTCCTTCACTGACTTTTCTTCCACGTTTTCAAAGCTCCTTCCTGCAGACTTGCAAATACTGATTTATTGGATTATTGTGGGTTTATTTTGTTCTTTGTCTCTTCCCTGCTATGGCCCTTTGCCAGTAAAAAGTGTTTATATGGAACATGCCTGTTGTAAAACAACTTCTGGTAGCTGTCCTGTCCCGGCAGGTGTACGTGGACAGCGGTGATGTTCTTCTGTGATTTCAGAATGGCACTGCTCAGGCTCGAGCTGTACGCCCAATAGAGTGCTGTCTGAATTTTGTCGGCTTTTTATGGAGAAAATAGGTATCTAAAGTGATTTAACGAGTATGGGCTTGTCAGAGGTTTCATGTGACTCAGTGTAATACGCAGATGATAATATGCAGGTCTGGGGCGAGTGTGAGATGTTGTTTGTAAAAGCATGACACTTGGTGGGTTGAGAGGTCATAAAGTGTGATTCATCTCCTGGTTCATGGCACTGTTATAAACCTGGAAACGTACCCAAGGGGTGGCTGTAGCTGTAGCTGATCTCAGCTGAGAGTTGGCTTTGATCACCGGGAGACTCGCCAGCTCTTCTGGGGAGCCTTGGTGCCATTTTGACATCGTGACAACTGTATATAACAATACTTAACAAGGCTGTCAGTACAGTGTCAAATATAGATGTACAAAGCTGTACACATACCGAGAAGATTTAAAAGCTTCCTTGTGATCCTCTATCTCCCGACAGATGCGTCTTGCTTTACTGTGTGTCAGCATCACTGCTGGCTTGTCTTCTCAGCTCTTTTTACCACCTTTCAGTCCTTTTGCGTTGCCATAAAGAGGTGATTTAAAAAAAAACCAAACCAGCAACAACAAACTACCAATGTCTGCCTTTATGTGATCACATCCGTGCATGTTTCTTGTCGGCAGATAGTTGAGATAAGCGAAAGCATAAGATGAAGTCCCCATTTTATGAGGCTACTCAACAGGGGGTCTTTGTAACGTAGATACCGTGAACATGATGATGGTTAAGATACTAAGATGGTACTTGAGTTTTAATACTGATTTGCATAGAGCTTAAAAAGAATTAAACTCTTACTTCCCCCCAAATTACTTGCAGAGAGCAGGAAGACATGCCGTGATAGCTCTGAACTTGCTCTCTCTGAAGGCTTCTTAGTAGGCGATGTGGACATTGGTATTGGGAGCCAGATGGTCCAACACTGTAAATAGTTAAAAGCTGTCTCCATCTCCTGATAAGAGCCACCAGAGCTGACAGTGTTGTTACGTTGTATGTTTTCAGGCTCTTTTTTTGGTCAAAATGCTTTCCTGCTATGGTTTAATGTTACAGAGCTCTCTTGTGGCTTTCTTCACTGACAGTCGTGGACTTGGGGGCTGAGCCCATTTTGTTCTACTTAGAGGAGCGTCATGGAGCGTATGAGAGTTGTAGTCTGTTTTGAACAAAAAATTCCAGAGTTTCACTCTGGAAGAGAGGATGTATGGAGTCCATCCTTCCATACCTCAGAGGGATGTAGGAAGCCAGTGGGAGGGGGGGAAATGCAACTGTGGGAAGAGTGGAGTGAAGGTGAGACCACCTGGTCTCATCTCTGGGATCTGGCTACCTCACTAGTGGAGATTTTGGATTGGCATTAATTTCCCAAGTTCACCTCGGAAACGCAGTAGTGATTGCACAGCCCCCAGTGTAATTCTGAGGAAAGAATTCTCCCTCTTGGCCCCTGCAGAGACCTTCAAATGGCATCTTGATGCAGGCTATGATCCAAGATTTCTTTCCAAAAGTGCTGGTTGCATACAGGTGAGACAACCCATAATAGCAGTTCTGCAAGTCTAACCAGCACTACGCTGGGTTTAAGCATCTGGCAGGAACTAAGCTGGTTCCTGCAGACAAGCCTCCTGACTTTGACTTGTGCTGTTAGTATTTTTCTGGGCTTAGTGTGCATTTCGGTTTGTTGATGGTAAGTGCCCTCCACAGCATCTGGCTCCTGAAGCGTAGTGACAGCTCAAGAGCCACCCTGGAGAATAAGATCAAAAAGATTCAGTGTGGGCAGCTACATAAGGAGAATCTTCAAAGGAACTATAGGAAGAACATCCCTTGAGACTGAGCTCTCCTGCTCAGCTAAACAAGGGACCAGTTAATCTTTCTGGCCCACTGGTGAGCTCCCAGTGTCCTCCCGAAGTTTCTGACTGAGCAGAAGTGAGAATCCTTGGAAGAAGCATTAGATGTAGCCCACCTTGTGTGCTTGCTGTCCGTTTGTGGTTAGAACTTTAGTTGCTGGGGTGACAAAAAGCATCAGTGCCTCAGATGGGAAGTTCTTGGCAGTTGAAGTGTGGCTTCTGTTTGTAGGAACCTGGTGGCCTGGTAAAGGCCAGTTAATCCCTGGGATGCCAGCCAACAGAATTTCTGGATTTATGGATGTTGCCTATTACCACCCTAGCAGGCATGTCTGCTGGGGCTGGTGCTTCTCCTTCAGAAGGGTTAATTTTATCTCACTTTCTGAGCACAAGGGAATAAAACTTAGCCCCTTGATTCTTTTCTTCCCCCTCCATTGCCCACGCTAATTTAATTTGACAGCCTGGCGAATAGGATTTGTCAAATACTGTAACCTTAAGCAATGCAGATATTGAAAACTGTGCTTTGAATTTATATAATCCAGATGTGAGAACCAATAAAACGCTCCAATGAAATGAAGTGTCAGGCTTTGTGGGGAGAGAAAGGGAGAAATACTATTTGGCGTAAAGTGCAGAGCGGGGCTCCATCCGTTATATTAGTCTCCAGGAATGGAAGTAGGTTTTGTCATTTCACTGCCGGTAGCTAATAAGTAAATATGATTGGTATCAAAATGCTGAATCTCACAAGTCTTTTTAAGTGAAAACTGTTTAGTGTCTGGGCAGTGAAAAGGCTGGGCTGGGTCAGTATTTACAGCGAAGCTGCTGAGATGATCTTCAGCTCAGCAGGGGTAAAGTAATTAACCAAATCTTGTAGTGTCATGGTTGAAATTGTGTGGTTACCTCTCCCTTTCTAAGAAAATAAAAAAAAGCCACCAATTTAATGATTTTTAAGCCTGCAGGAGTTAGCCGGTTGGAATAAGTCAAAGAACTCCAAGAGTGGGTGGAAGAAAGCCCCGAAGTGTTGCTGCACGTGTGCTGACTAAGCGAGCTACAACGTCCTGCTTGGGAATTTCAGTTGTTCTCCAAAATCTATGCTCAAATTATGTGCATAAAACAACCTCTGCTTCTGCAATATTTGCTCTCCTGTTTGTTGCAAGAGCCTAAAAGATAATTATTATTTGAAACTAGTTTTCGGCTAAATCTCTTCATTCCCTCTTGTGACCTTTCTTTGGCAGAAGGGGAGAAATAGAGTAGTGCCAGACAATGCTCATCAAATAGTTCATTCCCCCAAAGTGCAATTTAATTTTAGCTAAAAATGGGTATTCATCAAATTCAGAGCATGGGCCTGATAAGTAGGATTAAAATTTGAAGTCGAAAACATTTTCCATTTTAATGTTTAAAGGGCGAAGATTTTCATGCCAGTATCAATTGTCATTTTAAATTTGGCTGCATTTAGTATAAAAGATGAAGGAACTTTCATTCAAAACAAAACAATTTTTCACTTTTCAGAAATAATTTGCTAGTAAGCCTGTGGTTGTACGTGTAGCTCAAGAAGTGAATGTTGGTGTTGAGAACGTGCGACTTGATTTGTCTGCGGCCTATCACTGTGGTATGATAAAACCAAGTTGGGCTGTTCTTAGACTTATTTCCATTCTCCACCAGATGAATTAGGTGTCCAGAAATAGGTTGGAAATTAAACTGTATTTAAACCACCACCCTCAATTCCTCTATCAGAGATAAACCCACCTTTCATATTTACAGGTCGCTCAGGGAGGTTGTGGATGCTCCATCCCTGGAGGTGTTCAAGGCCAGGCTGGATGAGGCCTTGAGCAACCTGGTCTGGTGGGAGGTGTCCCTGCCATGGCAGGAGGGTTGGAATGAGATGATCTTGAAGGTCCCTTCCAACCCAAACCATTCCATGATTCTATGATTTGAATAAAGTTAGACCTGAATCAAGACCATCTGTGGTTTTGATCACGCAAAATCAAAACCTGCATGATAAGATCTGGCAAATCCAACCCAACTCCTGGCATTGCACATCTATAAATGATGGCGTTTGTAAGCATAAAGCTGTAGAAAAGAACCTCAGAGGCTTACTGGAAAAAAAGAAGTATGGTGAGAAGATGCATGGGCCAGAATTTTTCTTCCACCTAAGACACCAAATTGGAAGATCCTGGGGATGGCCCTGGAGGTCCTTTCCAACCATAGTGATTCTGTTAGCTGTGTAATCCATTTGTTTCTGCCCTGCTCCCATACATCACGTGCTTGCCAGAGTAGAGAGAGTTATGTGAAAGGATGGAAGAACCATTAAGTAGAAATAAGAGTGTGTTGTAAAATGCTCACCCTGCGTAGCTGGGGGGATGGAGCCTTGGCCTTTGGACATGCCGGTGCGGAAAGACCAGCGAAACCTCAGCCTGCTTCTGGTTAACGTAATAAACGTGGGACTGGGCTATTCCCAGTAGGGACAAGCTGCAGCTTCCAGAACCGGGAAGAGCTTTCTTCTGTCATGCTCAGCCGTGGCTTTGTCTGTTTTTCTTTTCCTCCAAATTACAGCAAGGTTTTAATCTAAACAGCCGTCAGTTCCGTACGCCAAGCACATCGAGGCGATATTGCAGGGATACCGGAATGGGAGCGGGGAACCGGGCTCAGAGTTGAGCGGGTGATAGTACAGGGAAGAGGAGGGGGAATTGAAGGAAAGGGCTGCGCAGGGAGCAGACCCCCCTAAAGCAAAGCAACTCATGGAAAAAGCGGTCGATGAATAGGGGTATTGTATTGAACTTTGTGCGGGAGATTCCCCCGGGAAAGCTTGGGTTCCAGGATAAATGAAACCTCCCCTTGAGTGACATTCTTCCCTGTCCGGAGACAGGCATGATGACTACCTTACTATTGAGAAGGGGAACTGAGAATATTTATCGCTTCTGTTCTAATTTCCACAATTCTACAAGTGTCTGTCTTTGCCTTGATTGGAAGGGTTTTGTCATCAGGAGGTTCTGCCTTCCTGGAAGATACTTGCTTTGAGAATCTTTCAAGCACTTCCTCCAATTTTTAGTCTTTTTTTCTTTTTCTTTTTTTTTCTTCTAGCTTTTTATACTCAGTGTTGGTGGAAGGCGTGTAGGCTTTTTCCACAGTCACTGCAAAACTATCTAGAGAACGGAGTTAATGCTAAGCAAATCTCCATAGCTTGGTGTCTCCGCACCTTCTGGGGGTAGCAGGTAACTTTTGGAAAGGGAGTGTGAATGGAGAAGTGGCGGCTTTGGAAGCCTTGGGATTACTGGTTATTCTTATTAAGTTCACAAATTAGTACAGACGGGATATACAAATGCTTAAGAAGACTGTCTTGAGGAGAACATGGGACCGAGGAGGGAAGAAACAGATGAGTCACGTCTTACAACCTGCTCCAAGGCCAGAAAGCTGTATGATGTCATGATGTCGTTCCTGTGACATAGTGGTGAGCTCTGTTTCTTTGACAGTTGTGTTTGTGGTTTTTAAAGTGGTGATAATTAGAAAGTTACGGGACAAGGTCCGTTTTCACTACAAAAGAAGTTGGTTTTAGCTCTTGTGATAGTGAGAAGTGTTTAAAAACCATGGAGTGGAATCTAAAAACACCGAAACCTGAAAGTTCCTTGATCTGAGAATAATAGAGAATATTTCAGGATTATCTATTTATTTATGTTTTTTGTGACTAATAGTTGCAGTAAAGAATCACAGGTTAGCCTGAGCGTGGTGCATCAAGCGCTGATTTTAACTGTGTCTCATTCAGCATCGGTGTTGACATTGTCGTAGCTCTTTGGATACTCGTGCAAGCGCTGGATGAAGTGCGCTCAAGCTTTATGGACTGCCTCAGCTTATTCAAATCCTGTTTACTTACTACTTACTAGAATCATAGAATGGTTTGGGTTCAAAGGGACCTTCCAGGGTTATCTAGTCCAGCCCCCTGCAGTCAGCAGGGACATCTCTAACTAGATGAGGTTGCTCAGAGCCCCATCAAGCTTGGCCTTAAATGTCTCCAGGGATGGGGCCTCCACCACCTCTCTGGCCAACCTGTTCCAGTGTTCCATATGGTTGTCTACTTAGATCAAAGGTATTAAACCAGAATCATCTGCAGTTGTCACTAATGTTGAAGGACTGTGATACTTTCATTGGTTTTACCAAGTTCTCTTGAACTTTTTGGAAAGAGGCAGATTACAGATTGAGGGAAATAGGCACAAATGAGCCGTTCTCGGAGCACAAACGAAGCAAAGTACATGTGGAAGGTGTAGAAATGGCTTAAAAAAACCCCAAACAAGCTGGAACATGTTCTCTTCAGTCTGTGGTCTCACTCTACAGCTGCTCCTTCTCCAGCCAGGCGTGCAGCAGTTTCATTGCAGCACTCCCTACAGACTTGGCATTGCTTGGGCTGTCAAGACCAACAACAACACAGCGCTGCTGAAACAGATGAAGCACGAGCTGAGTGGTGCCAACACTTTATACTGTGCAGAGTTTTGACCCAAACAGGAGGATCCTGCACTGAACTGCTTTATGTTCAGTTCTTTTTACAAATCTACACCTCTGACTTCTCGTTTTTGAGACGTGTGTTTTGCTCGCACTGCGGCTTTTCAGAGACGTCGCGCGTTCTCAGTCTTAGGCTTTATTGTACTATATTTTGACAGTTGCTTCAAAGCTTTAAGTCGTTTGAATCTACCAGCCTCTGGAGCCCAGACTCCAATTTCAGATGGATGAGAACAAGGGAGGGAATCATAGAATGTATTGGGTTGGAAGGGACCTTCCAAGGTCATCAAGTCCAACCCCCAGCAGTCAGCAGGGACATCTCTACCTAGGTCAGGTTGCTCAAAGCCCCATCAAACCTGGCCTTGAATGACTCCAGGGATGGGGCCTCCAGCACCTCTCTGGGCAACCAGTTCCAGAATCCAGTATCATGACAGGGTCTGAACCCTGGGAAGCAAAATGGTCCTCAGTAGTAGAGCTGACGCGATAATATAAGAGCAGAGTGTTGGAGGCAGAATTACAGAACAGCTGGAACTAAGTTACTTCTTTATGAAAAATTTCTCTCTAGAGCTCCTTCAGTTTGTTTTATAAAGCAGTGGAAATGGTCTAAACTCAAGACTAGGGGAAAAGGCTGAATTCCAGACCTTGTTCTCACACGGACTCTCCCCTCATGGCCACATGTAAAATGTTTTGTTTCCAGATCTGTAAGACAGGTCAGACTCTTCCTTCCCCTCCTTGGAAAGACGGTGTGGTAATCGGCTTCTGTTTATGAAGTATTTTAATGTGCTGTCATTCTTCGTGGCTCAGAATGGACTTTAACCATTGAGATTTTTCTCCGTGGCTCAGAAGAGACCACACCTACCGCATTGCTCTCAGCTTTACCCGAGTCGCCAGAAAATAGCTCACAAATTGGCGTGAGCTCAGAGGAGAGCAACCCAAACAAGTCAGGGGCTGGCTGGAGGGGTTAAATTAATAACGCAAGATTAAAAGAGCTAAATATATGTAGTTTGGTGAAAGCTGTTCCCCTGGAGTTAATGATGCCGTATTATTTCAAAGATGTCAATGTTGAAGGATTTGCTTAGCGTGCTCCAGAGAGGTAATTGGCAGGGAAAAGAGGAAGCAGAAAGGAACTTCAAGTTGAATACTGAGGGAGAAGAATTTCCTGGCAGTGGGTCTGTTGCTCTGTCAAGCAGACTTGCGGGGAAGCGCTGAAAGCCCCACTGCTTGAAACACAAGAGTCTTCTGAATGAGGACAAAGTCCTGAACCGAGATAAAGAGGAAACCTTGGGAGTCTTGTCTGTTTAAATTGCTGTAATTGGAGAGACTCAGCTACCGTTATTGATAGAGTGGTGATGCCCTGGAGCCCAGATCAGGGGTGCGTGCTGCAGACACACACCAACGAGCTTTCCCTGTCTGCTCTAAAATCTGTAGAGCAATCTGGATCCAGACTCAGAAATCAGAGGGCAGCAGCAAACAGCTCCTACTGCCTCATCCTCCCCTCCCCTTTCCACGTCACAAACACAAAAATACCATCCCAGGCTTCCAGGATCCTCCTGATATGGAATTGTAAGAACAACTGTTGGGAGGTTCAGAAGCTACAGGGAAAACTTCAGTAGGAAGACTCGGGGAAAATTTAACTTCCCAGTTCAGGATGAACATCTATTCCCTTTCTTAACTATTTTTTGTTTCTCCCAGCCTCCAGGTGTTCCTCTGCTGCAGCATATACCAGAGTTGAGCTGAATATTTGAGGAAGGATAGCCCTGGAGCTCCTTGCAGGCAGGTTATCATAGAATCATTTAAGTTGGAAAAGACCTCTAGGATCATCAAGTCCAATCTTCATCCAACATCTTCCTGGCCCCTAGACCATATCCCAAACTACCACATCTACTCATTTTTTGTAACACCTCCAGGGATGGTGACTCCACCACTGCCCTGGGAAGCCTGTTCCAGTTCCTAACCACTCTTTCAGTAAAGAACTTCTTCCTAATATCCACCCTAAATCCGATTGATCCTGGGAGTCCTAGCAGGGTGTATTAACCCACGTTAAGTGCTGTGCTACCGCAATTAGTGCGCTTCTAGTGATTAGGCGAACTTGTTTAGACTTATCACAAGCATCTCTGCCATGCTCAGCAGTCAGCTAAACTTTTTTCCTAGAAAACAGCATCAGCAAAAATACCATCAATAATCGGTGTTCCGGCCAGTTAAATAAGAGACTTAAAATCACAACTCTGATTGTGCAGCTTCTTTAGACCAGGCAAACCCTGAACTCTGGTCTGTCCAGTTCCATTCCCTTCTTCTGTCAGCATTTCATTGCTTACCTCCAGCTTTCTGCCAGACCAAGCTTCAGCCACAGCAGAACAACTCTTAACGTCTTGGTCCATGATTTATATTTGGAAGCACATCATGTTTACAGCAGTGCATGAAGCTTTAGGGTGTCTCAGATGGAGGGGTCTGCAAGGGGAGCTAAAATCCAGAGCAATGTAGAATTTCAGCTTCTTCACGTCATGGTAGTGTTGGGTTGATGGTTGGACTTGATGATCCTAGAGGTCTTTTCCAACCTTAATGATTCTATGATCTTTTTTTTAGGATGTGTCTGTTTTGGAGTATTAATTTGGAGATAACTAGGTTTTAGAAGGCAATCCCAGTGGAATGAAAAAAAAAAAAACAAAGAAATTATTAGTGTTGCTGGAACTCTAAGAATCTCCTGCTGTTCCTGTGCTAGGTAACTCCAATACATGAGGTGTTTTGGGGTTTTTTTTTGGTGTTTTTTTTTAACATGAGGCAGTGTTTTTTGTCAGGATATGTGCTGCCGAGCAATAAACCAACTGAAAAAGGAACCGACCTGGAGTTAAGTGCATTTGCTCTGCTCGTTCAAAAGAGAAAAATTAAAAATTCACACCATACAAAAGCTTGCAGAATACCATTGTCAAGATTCTGGTTAATTAACTGACTTAACTTGAAAAGTGAGAGTGTTTTTGGTTTTGTTGAACTCTTCGCTTCAGACTCGCTGCTTACCAAGGGGAAGTCTGGTGTCGAGCCTGTGCAGATTAAAGCCAAGGCGACAATTCTATTCCCAGCACCAATTTGGGAAGTCGGGGCAGATGTGTCCAGGCTCTTTTAGCTTTCCTTATCCACTCCCTGCCACCCGTGCATCGGAATCCGCTCCCTGCATCCCGTCACTAACACGGCTCCAAAGAGAAAGGCTGCGATAATAAGTAGTAACTTGGCTGCCTCATTCATTAGATATATTGTGAGTTAATGATAACATTAATTGAATTGGCTGCGTAAGTGCTCTTTGGGCAGGGTGCCAGTGTTTCTGGGAGTTTGTGTAGCAGACGTGCTTCTGAGGAAGTGAACGAGATACGGACCCATCTTCCAGTAGGCAGCGGTTTGGTGGCTCTTCCTGTGGTTCCCGTCGTCTTACGGCTCTGAAGTGACGTGTGTAACGGATCTGGCAGGGGTTTGATGCTCGCGAGCACCAGGCTGGGGTTCGGTTGTTTGTTTTGTGTTTTTTTTTTTTTTCTCTCACAGTGATGACCATGGGAATTGTCACTTTGCAGATGGTATTTCCTGCCCTGGTGGCGTGTTCACCACCAACCACCACCTCTCGTTTGGCTCTGGATCACTGTACGTTCCTGGCCTTGGCCCAGAGAGGTCAGCAGCTCTTGCCTCTGCCTCTTCCTTTACCTTCTGCTCTCTTCTTGCCTCTGACGTAAGGGAAATCAGAAGGCAGGATAAATTTTGGGTTGTCTTGCGGTGATGCCTAGCAGCAGGTTTGCTGTTCTTCCTTGCCGTTTCTAGTCCAGTGTGTTGCCCCCTGCTTCTCCTCAGAACTTCTGTTGGGGAGCACCACGCTGCTTCGGAGTCAGGGCTCAGCCTTCCCAGGGGTCTCCCACCCCATCAGCAAAGGCAGGATGAACTACTGTAGTTACTAGGCTGGTACTGGCATCACTACAAAAATGGCCAATGATTATATTGGCCTCAAGTTGCACCAGGGAAGGTTGAGGTTGGACATGAGGGACAATTTCTTCCCTGCAAGGGCTGTGAAGGGCTGTGCCAGGCTGGGCAGGGCAGTGGTGGAGTCCCCATCCCTGGAG
>JAVSBS010025296.1:73132-83148 GCA_033124195.1 Coracias cyanogaster | reverse complement strand
AAGTAAGAAGTGATATGACAAGAGGAAATGACCTCAGGTTGCACCAGGGCAGAATTAGGTTGGATACTAGGAAAAAGTTCTCCACTGCATTGTAAAGCACTGGAACAGCCTGCCCAGGGATGTGGTGGAGTCTTCATCCCTGGAGGTATTTAAATGTAGACATGGCTCTACATCACATGGTTACGTGATTTAGTGGTGGACTTGGCAATACTGGGTTAATGGTTGGACTCGATGATCTTAAAGGTCTTTTTAAACCTAAATGATTCTATGATTCTGTGACATAACTCAAAAAACTTCACAGTTGTTAATATACAAACATCATGCTGTAAGATTTTTACCTGTTCTGGAGTCTGGAAAACCAAAATTGAAACGCAACATAAAACACAGTTTTCTGTGTGTTTAGATAATTTGGCTTCATATTAACATAGCAGAATTTGTTCCATCATCATGACTGTCAGGGGCTTTATTTTTGCCATTTTTCAAATTGTCTGAAATGCCTTTTTGCATCAAAGTGCACTTAAAGATCCAAGCCATCTGTAAGAGAGCGAGATGAGATCTGTATCCTGAACACTCCAAAATGAAGTGAGTGAATGCTCAGCTGTGATTCTCCTGCATTGTACAAGCAGGGTCAGCCTAATGAGTTCAGAAAATGATATAATGCCTTTTCTAGTATCTTAATCCATTTACTCCTTTAGCTTCCATTACTGGTCCTGTCATACAGTGACTGGAGACTCTACTTTCAATTTTCTTTGATCGCATTTAGATACTCTTAGTAACATTCAATACAGTTTAATAATGTCTTTCTTAATTTAATTTCTTCAAACATATCAAATATGTCATACTTATGAAGTAACAATAATGTCAAACTTCAGAAAATGCTAGGCTAAATGGCATGGGTTCTGAGTAGCTGGCAAGGTGGTCTTTGTTTGTAACCATTTTTGTGGATTTAGATTCCCTTTACGTAGGGAGGGAGTCATTTTCCCTTTTGAAGGAAGTATAAGTGCATACATATTCTCAGGTTTTTGCTAGCTTTAGAGAGATACTGGTTACATATTAAATTTTTCATTTTAGTAACTATTGAAATTGAGAAGTCAGGTTTGAAAAGGTGATGGACTAGTGGACTACATATTTTTATGGTGAATAATGGAGAGTGGTTTTACTTTTACACAGGACATTTCATCTTCTGAGTTAAGTAGCAGAGAAAAGAAATTTCATTATGTACCCATTTGCTAGATGTGCGTAGTTTGGGCTAATTAAGAATGGAAAAGCAACCAATAAATCATTTTGAGGCAATTCCAACTAACCTGAGTATGTTAAAGGTTATGCAAATAAAGTAATGTGAAAATGCTAGAATACGCCACACACTCCAGTCAAAATTTGATTTTTGGCATCCACAGAAACTAATGGGTGATTAAGGTCAATAGGCTATTAATTTTTCTAGAGAAAAAAATTAAGTTATTATAACATATTGGTAGTACTTATAGTACATACAACTCAGTAATGAGAAGAAGCAGTGAGGTGTCTTTCTCTAAAAATTTAAGATTCTTGTGGTTTTTGCATATTGTCATATATGACACTGAAACTAATTAACGAACCCGTAATAGCTTCCCAGTTTTTAAAGTACCTCATCAGCTGCCTTACATGCAACAAGTAATGTGGAAATAGAGGATTTTTATAACTTTTAAAAGTACTCTAAACACTACCTAAGAAGATAAACAAATCTTAAAATCACAAAGAATGTTCTTTTGTGTAATCTTAACAAACACAGCCACAACTTTCTTCTAATACATGCCTCTCAGCTGAATTATCTGTAAGATGTTTACTCAGCAGATAGAAAATTACTAGACCTAATGGGCACAAGGCAAGCTTTGTAAAAGTGGCATTTTAAACTTGTATCTGGAAATACCTTTATGAGTTTTTTAAGTTGGGCATCTGAAAACTGATGTACACCTGTACTCATAAAAATCATAGCAGAAATTAATTTGGGAACAATTCTCAGTGAGAATAAGAAAAATGTGCTCTTAAAGGAACCTCTAACTCCTAGTCAAAGTGGAGATAATTCCAAAATTAGAGAAAGTTGCTTGTGGCCTTGCTCAGCTTCATTTTGAAAATCTCAAAGGATGGAGATTCCAGAATTTCCCACGGTAACCTGCTGCGTGCTTAAGCAAACCCACTGTGAAAGTCTTACCTCCTGTGCTGATGAGTTCTCTTTGCTGCGGTTTGTGACCTCTGCCTGCTGCTTGCCCTCTTGCTCTGTACCCCTGAGATGAGTCTGCCTCTGCTTTGTCTATAATTTCCACTAGGTATCAGAAGGCTGTGATGAGGTCTTTCTGTCAGCTCCCCATGCATCTCCTTATGTGTTACCTGGTGATATCACTTTTGTAAATGCAGAACCATATGCAGATAGCTTCTGTCACCACAAGGGCACACTACTGACTCATGGCAGTACAGCCATTGGAGATTATATGCTAACAATCAGAAAGGATTATAGGATTCTAGAGGACTTGAATTTTAAGAATTGGACTGAAAAATTAATGCCAATAGCATGGTGTTACCATCTTCTAGACTTCAGCTGGAAAAGAATA
Organism: Coracias cyanogaster; assembly: GCA_033124195.1. NCBI lineage: Eukaryota > Metazoa > Chordata > Aves > Coraciiformes > Coraciidae > Coracias > Coracias cyanogaster. The sequence continues at coordinate 80,563 of JAVSBS010025296.1, read as the reverse complement.
GAGTAAAATGGAGGATAGAATTCGCCTATCTGGAGTTCTGGACTTCTCACCTGGTGACAGTAAGTAAGTGGAGTTAAGATCCGAGGATGCAAAAAGTGCTCCATACATTATTAGATACAATCCTTATTCATGGTAGGCAGTTGCAATGTACAATCTGAGGAATATTTTAATTAGACTTTATTGTAAAAGCTAGCTAGGGTTTGTATTTCTAGTGCTTGCACTAAAATGTGGTTCCACTACAGTGATGGTTAGAAAACCTATTCTAATTCTCAGACTGTATACGGTTGTAATTGTGCCAGTATTGCCTTTTAACATTAATTGTTCTTTATGCTCCCCGGTAATAATGGTGATGATATACTTATAGTTACATCCCTTCGTAGGCTTTATTTTCCTGGTTTCAAAAAGGGAAAAATCACACAGCAGAGCAGAGCACCTTTTCTCAATAGTTGAAGAAAGCCTGTTCCACGACTGCATCAGCTTAGTGTTTAACAATTCCCCTTTTGTCTTTCACTACCTATACTGCTTCCAGTTACCTCACTTATTAAACATCTGACCTTACACTTTGTTCCTGTGAAATGCTGAGAGATGTGGAACATACGTTCTGAATGAGCACTGTAGCCATTGGATCATCAATGCAATTTTGTTTCACCCTCCTTTTCTGTCTCTTAGAAACTTAAGAGTTACTCAAACATTTTTTTCCTCTTTTCTGTTAAACTGTCAGCTGCAAGTAAAATAGGTAATGTAGAACTATGTGGCAGAAGAACAATAGAACAAAAGTGAGATGATAGAAATGTGTTTCTATTGTTCCTATGATGGAGATGATAGCTGGGAATCTTTCTGTCAAAGCTGTCATGAATTATTTGAACAAAATTTTCAGAAACACTTCTTGTATTTGAAGTTAATTGAGATGAAGGAGCAATTTCTTTCCCATAGAGTTATTGATCCAAATTTAAAGAGCAGTTTTAAATGTTTTAAATTCTTTGAAACATCCCTCCTGGCACCAAAAACTAAAAGGGTGGATATGTGAGAGTTGAAGCATCATCGAGTTTCACAGTATGGTCTGCAATCTATGGAAAGTTTGCCAAGAGATGTTAAACACAGGTTACAGGAAACTAATAATGTATCTACAGCACAGATATATGAAGAAATGCAACCTTCAAAAGACATGAAGATTAAGAGAATATCAGCATAAGACTAAGGAGCTTATTCTTTTACTAAACAATCATTACTAATATTTAAAAAATACCCTTGTTGAAACTGACCTGCCCAGCCTGGCACAGCCCTTCACAGCCCTTTCAGTGAAGAAATTTTTCCTAATATCCAACCTAAACTTCCCCTGGCACAACTTCAGGCTGTTTCCTCTTGTCCTATCACTTCTTCCTTGGGGAAAGAGACCATATTGCCTGCTTGGTAGATAGGAGCCTGCTTCTTATCTTCAGTGAGCCAGCCAGCAGCCATTTAGGGCAACTTTGAACTGAAGCTGTAGCCGTGGGGATGGTATTGATGCAACTGGCAGAAGTCACCTGGCCGGGGACTCTGAGGCTGCTACTGGAGGTGCTCTGCATACAGCCAAGATCCTGTCTTGAAGCTCCAAGGGGTGACTAACCTCCAGCTGTTTTTCAGCTGAGTGCCAACGTGAAGAAGCCAACATTGGTGAACAGCAGGAGCAGCGTGTCCAGCACGGGCCATAGTCTGCCTCATCAACCAGAGGATATCCAGATTGAGAGATCTGGTTGTAGTATAGTTAGACTGGCCTTACTAGTGCCCCACTGAAATGTTACCGTTTTATTTCAAATTAAACTCTCTGTAGTAATTTAAACCATGTTATTGTCTGCAAGGCTCTGTCCCCAAGCAGAAGAGCAGAGAAGCAAAGTGTTAGACAGAAAAATGTGACTGGTAAACCACAAAAATTGGAGAAGAATTTAGAGTGTGAATAACTCTTTCCCTCCCCTTTCCAGGAAGCTTTGGTTTGATGCAATCTAACGAGTGAAGTACGGCAAGTGCTTTTTTTCTTATGAGGTTTTTTCCACTGATTCTTCGGTAGCAACAATGCTTGATTGTTAGCCCTCTAATCTGGTAATGCCAAACAGACTCCCAGGTGGGCTTCTGTTGCCTTAAGAATGATAGAATCATTAAGGTTGGAAAAGACCTCTAAGATCGTCAAGGCTAACCATCAACACAACACTACCGTGACCAAGAACCTTGAAGGGCTCTTCCTCGGGGTCTATTTTTCAGAAGACATAGAGAGATGACCAAGAAACTGTTTCCCTTCTAGTTTCTGCCTGAACCGTACAACGCTGTATGGTTTAGTTGATGCAAAAAGAGAGAGAACATGTATGAGAGCACGATTTGGATTTCCTTGGCTGGTACGTAGCAGAAGGTACTGCAGTGAAGCTGATATAAAATTGCTTGGAGTTGAGATGGTATAAAGTGGAATATAGTGCTGTGACACGTGGACTGCTTGTGTCTGACGTCTTGGGAAAGTGGCAGGTTAAAAGCTCTGACACAAAGCGTCAAGAAGGAGCGATTGGCATTTGTTGCCAGCCAGAGCAAGTTTGTCATCTCTGCTCCAAAATGTTTGCTGTGACAGAAACCAGTAATTGTGTGAAGCTGCAGGAAGTCAGAGTTCCAGTTTCATAAATAGCTCTGGTTTTTCATCATTTCACATGGGATCGATCTCTTTCTGCTCAACTATGGCAAACCAAATGTCCAGAGAGGAGAAGGCTCCAGGGAGACCTTATTGAGGCCTTCCAATATCTGAAGGGGGCCTACAAGAAAGCTGGGGAGGGACTTTTTGTGAAGGCCTATTTTGACAGAATGAGGGGTAATGGTTTAAAGCTGGAAGGAGGTAGATTTAGATAGGAAGTTAGGAGGAAATTCTTCAGTCTGAGGGTGGTGAGACCCTGGCAGAGGTTGCCCAGCGGGGCAACATCCCTGGAGATGTTCAAGGCCAGGTTGGATGGGGCCTTGAGCAACAGTGTAGTGGGAGATGTCCCTGCCCATGGCAGAGGGGTTAGAACTGGATGATCTTTGAGGTCCCTTCCAACCCAAACCATTCTATGAAATGATCTTTAAAATATTGTTATTATTTTGGAGCACTGTAAATGTGGACAGGACGAGAGAGATGCCTCCTCACCACTCTATCAGCCCTTGCTTCCAGTGGTATGAGCTACAGCTTGTACCTTGGGCCTTCTGTTGTTTGTTTTTTTTATCAGATAGTTGGTTTGGTTTTTTTTTTTTTTATTGAGGCTTTGTATGCGGCGGGATAAGCTGATAGGCTGTAAAACAAATTAATACTAAGAAAAAGTTATTTCAGGCAAGTTTATGTGGTGTGATTTATGGGTGTTCCAGAATCACTCTGCTTCCATAGTGCAGGATCAGACAGATGATGTGGAATAATAAAATGAACAAGGAATGTTTTTTTTTAAAAAAAAAAAAAAAAAAATCAGCTGTGCAGCAGCAATTGCGTTCTGGTTGGTCAGGAGGATGTATGAATACTGAACAGAGATTAAAGAGGCATTAGGGTGAGCCAAGATGTTATGCTTTTAAAAAGTGTGTGGAGGGGAAATTAATCCATTTCACAGTCCGGCTGCGAGCCTGCCAACCCTTAGTCATGGCCTTGCGAAGGGAGTGGAGAAGCTGAACTGACCACTTACTTGCCTTTTGATTTTTGGAAGGAATTGGTTTGGAATTAAAAATAAAAATCGGTTCCTTTTCCATGATGAAATCAGCCGTTTTTTTCGTTGGCTGCTCTTTGCGAAAGGACAACTCTGCCCGTCACAAGCTTGGATGCAATTTGGACTCACTGTGCCAGAGCCCCCCAAGGGGATGCAGCAGCAGGTCCCAACAGTGGTGATGTCATTAACATCAGATTAAGTTGAAGCTGCTCAGAACCAGGCAGGGAAGGTGGAAAGCTGCAAGGAGAGAAAGAACTTTAAAGATGACAACTTAAGTCATGAACAAAGTAATGGAGGGAATGGTAAGTGCAATTTTGGTAGGGATTGGTTCCATGCAAGAGGCGGTGGTGGAGCACGTGAGTGCAGCTCAGTCATCTGAGTAGCTGCTGAGGTCCCTTCCAAGCCCTGCCATTTTGTGGTACAGCCCAGTCAGGTGGTGCTGGGGAAAGGCCTTTTCCTCTGCTAGGAAGTTAAATGGATCACATGCTCCGGCTGGAAGCTGTGTGGATCCATTACTCATCGCAGAATTATGGTAAACTGTCCTCTCTGGAGCCTCAGCTCTGAGCAGCCGCAGGAACCTGTTCTGCTGAGCTCTGACTCTTGCTTCACTCACCAGCAGCCCTTTTTCCAGGGTGCTCGTTTCCCTCTCCGTATTTTGCCTGGCTTATCAGGTGTTTGAAACCAGTATAAATACGGAACAAAAAAAGTCTTTGCTCAGAGAGAAGCTGTGTTGCCCAAACGAGCCTTTTACATAACGAAGATATCATCCCGTATTGAAAATGCAAATATATCCTAAAAATGCCCGTAGTATTCCCCAGTTCCTAGGCGTGGAAAAGGAGGCATGGAGTGAAATGTCCAAAAGACCCAACCGGGGATATAATCTGAGAAGCGTTAATGCCCTGTTTCCGTCTGGAACAATGTCCTTCTGTAGTCTACCTTGTGACCAACCAAGCCTTGTGCTCATCTCTTGCTGCAGGACTCCAAGTTTCAAACAAAGCCAAGCTTTGTCGAAAGCACAAAGTGAAGATGGCTGGTTGAAGCCATGTGTCTTTTAGCCTAACCACAACAGATTGATTTATATTTTTGTATTTAATTTATTTTTCCTCTCTAGTCAGACGCTGGCAATAAAGTGAATTTCCACTGTGTGTAACTGGTGATCTTATAAGTCATTTTTCTGCTCCCGCTGGCATGCCTGGGCTTGCCTTTCATCTCCGCTCAGCCTTTTAAAAGCCCAGAAGAGCACTGATAGGTTTTAGCCTTATCTCATAATTTCTTGTAAACCAGCTTCTTTGCTGAATAATTGGTTTTGAAAATGTTTTCTATCGATATAAAAAGGTTGCCTTTGCACCAGGACATAGACTGGCCAAAAGTTGCCACAATGTCCATTTATGGGTTGGGCCTGGACACACTTCTTGTCCTGCGCAGGTTGAGAATGAGAATTTTAATTGTGGATAGCAGAAATCTGTAATTGCAGCAACACCTACCTTGCCATAGACAATAAACTGCTTCCTTTTCTGGTGTTGAAAGAGCTGCTCCGTTCATCATGACTATCTTCTCGCTGAGGGTTCTTTGCCACAGTTGCTTGGTTTTGTTCCTCTAGGAGTACTTTGGGGGGAAAACAATTATGAAGTAGCCTCGCTTAGAGGCTGATCTATAGTATTATATTTTATATCAAGCAGCAACCTAATACTTGGCCTTTCATCTCAGTGGATCTTGAAATTAGTCTTCACATCGAGAAGGTCTTGTCCCTGTGAAGACTGAGAGCTTTTGGCTGCCCTACCGCTTCCTTCCTCCGCATCTTGGAGCCCTTTCGAAGCATCTCCGAGGCATCGCGAGTGAGAAGCGGTGTTGTTAACTGTTTAACAGATGAGAAAGCTGAGGGAAATGCTTTAGTCACATGATTTAGTGGCAGACGGGAATAAATTCACTATTTCTGCTGCTGGGTCCCACGAGCTACGTACTAAACATACTGCTCCATTTACAGCCTCCTAAGTCTTTTCCCACTATAACCTCCGTCTTCTGTGTCATAATGCTGCCTCGAAATAGTTTTCCTTTTCTTCTGAGAATAGAGAAGTTTTTCTTCAAAATACCTGCCCTCCCCCAGATTTTTATTTTTACTCATCCCCTGCTGAAAACTCCCCATCAATCTGATCCCAGCTTGTCCTTCCAGCAGGAGAGAGGGGTTTGCACAGGCCCCATCCAGAGCTGGGAATGTCAGCGCCTCGCTGGGTTATTTCAGTTCCATCCACGGCATCATCAATCTGATGTTGTCATTCCAACGGTACAATAACTTGGAAATGAAAGAAGTCAGCTGGGGGAATGTGTGTGCGCTTGCAAAAATCATCCAGAATACTGTGCTGGAACGGGAGGTTGGATATTGTTGTGGAAAAATCTTGGAAGCCGTTAGTCTGGTGCACAGAAGTAATGAGGCAAAGCAGCGATGCTTGTTTAAGGAAGGGAGAGAAGCTGAGAGGTCGCAGACAACGCACCCGTTCCTTCTAGGCTCTTTTTCATCCATGTTTTGTAGTGGTGCAGGTCTTGTTGGCATTGTCCCTTAGGAGACAGTGAACATAAAGTAACCCAAAGGGTGACCAAAACAACATGAAGAAGACTCTAGCATTCAAATGGTTTATTTTTGTTGTTGTACCTCCCATCTGAAGACACGGAATAAACTTTATCCGTGTGGAAATGCCTTGAGCTTTCAGGCTGTCAGTGAGGTACCAAGTAGTATGTCACATAATGCTTCTTGGTGGAGATGTGTTCTACCTGGAGACTGCACCAGGTGTTCCCTGGTAACTGTGTGAACTGGGAAGGAATTGTTGATAACCTACTCTGTGCTCCCACCCTTCTCCCTGGAGCGTGTCTGACTTCCAGAGCGCTGCGTTTCCTGCTCCACCACAGGCCTGGGGAATGATGCTGGGTAAGGGCTTTGATGCCTCTGTCTCCATTTCTTCTGCTGGAAAACAAAGGTCGTGATATCGATCTTTCCTCTGCACAGGAGCTGGGGTAGCTGAAGGGAAGGGGCTATGTAGGTATTGTTTAAAACATAAAACTGCTTTAAAAGGAGGAAGGGCTGAGGATTCCGATACATAAATCGGTGTTCCTGCGAAGAGTGGTTTAGGTCTATTCATTATGTTCCCAAAAAAAAGGTAGAAGGAATTCTTGGTTTGTGTTTTCAGTCTGTTAGATGAGAATGAGATTCAGAGAGACCTCTTCCTTCCCACCTCAGAAATGCCGAGTTGGAAGCAGTTCCTGAAGGTCCCAGTTAGACCCAAACCTCAGAACTTTAACTGTGTTTTGGAAAAGGAGTTGACAGTGATGACTTTGATGAAGCCTAACTCTGAACCAAATTCCGACCAATGTCTGTATGGTGGGCCCACATGGCTCCATCACAGCCTTTCACAACAGTTTGAAATCCAGGCCCCGGGTTTCAGGCAGTGTACAGGTGTAGGTAAAAAAACCCCAACATTTTACTTCTGCATGTTGGGTGGGAGATAAATGCTTAGATGGCTGAAGTGCGCTTCTTTTCTTTATAAATTAATAAAGCAAATTTCTGAATAATAAGGCAGAATTGGGAATAAAACCTGATGTAACAAATGCACTTGACTTTTAGTTGCGGAGAAGACATTTGGCAGCAGAAATCAAAAAGCCACCACAGCCTCTTTGAACTAGATGACCTCTGTTTGCCCTGTAAAATTTCCTGCGTTCTGCTTTTCATTAGCTATTTGCTTCTGTGATTTATATACTGTATAGA
>JAVSBS010025296.1:55908-73032 GCA_033124195.1 Coracias cyanogaster | reverse complement strand
ATAGATGAAACGCATAAAACATGAACTATGGTATGATTTAGACACTAACACAGAGCTTGGGGATGATGTGATGAAGCTTGTAAGAGCTGGACTTCTTGTGGTTTGATGCAACATGGTTCTTACTCAAGTCAATGCATGAGATCATGTAACTGAAATCGGTGAAGGCGCAACGCTTCTGTAATTATGACGGAAATGCTCTGTCACGCATACTTAGGAGTTGTGGTTTTCCATCTGGGGACGTCCTTGGTATTCATGGACCGATCTGGTAGGGAGGAAGCTTCAGATACTTTGATTTAATGAAAACTTGAGCTCAGATACTAAATGCTTTTGGTGCCCTATTGTATCCTGGAACTTCCCCTAGCCCAAAAGGATTAAGAGATTATTACTTTTTTCCCCGGAATGAGATTAATGGGAGATTACTGGAGCTGCTTAAGAGGATTCATGGTTGTAGGAGCTGAATATTCAGAAGCTGAACTTCATTTCAGGTCTTCTTTCATCAGCACGCTCCGGTGTGTATGGGGCTGGGAGAAATGGTGAAGGTAGAAAAGTCTTTCAAAAAAATCCCTTTTCCATTTGCCTGAAGGTCTCCTTTATGAAGAGGTAACATATTACCAATAGAATTTATGTATAGACAGAAAGAAATCCTAAAGAAAAAAATCTTGCAAAGAGGGTGTCAACAAGTTTCATGGAAACCTGTGTTCCCATGCCCTGAGGTTTGTAGGGAACAAAAGCTGCGAGTGGAGATTTTCCTGCTTTCTTTTCCTCAGTTGCAGAAGTTTGTTCCTTTTCTGTAGCATAACAGAAATGTTTGTACTTCCTCAGCATTTAACCAGAATTGCGACACATTTTAAGATGGCCAATTAGTCAAGGCATCAGTGTGAGTCATGTCAAGGATGCTCGGAGGTCCCGTTTTCTTGACCCTTTGGAGCTGAATATAGCAGCTGGTATGAAGTCCACAGCAGCCACTTTCCACAACAGGTTAGGCCAGAAAATGGAGAAAATTTTAAACTACACGTGTCAGAAGGGAGTTAAAGCAGTTGGAAAGGGATTGTTCGCATTAAACCGTATCGGGATGTTTTATTGGAATTTCAGCTTTTGGAAAACAAGTGACATGAGCTTGAAGAGCTGTACCTCTGAGAACGTGGAATGTGGTGTCACCACATCAGTAAATAAATTAATCATTTAAATTTGGCAAAAAGCAGCCTGTGGTTTATGTCCAATGCTGTCGGGTCTGTCTCCTCAGTGGGCATGGCCAGACTGTGAGAGCTCACTTGTCCTGTGTCTGCACAATCACAGCAAAGTTTTGACTTTCATTTGGAAATGATGGTACAAGAAGTAGCTTAAGATTGTGTCCTGAGGGACTGAAATGTGATAGGAACTTCTTCCTAGATGAAGATGAAATGGTTGCTCTCTCCTGAGCTTTGTAGGTCAACACTAAGATCCTCAGAGCATCCCCAACACACCTTGATGGTGGTGGTGGAGTACACGTGGCAGTTGAGCCTCCTGACTTGTCAGCAGATGTGCTGCCTGGCCCAGCACAAGTACTGTGGCAATGAACATAGACTCCTCCATGCTTCCCACCCTTCTGTGACTGTTTTTGTGGGGAAGGAGAGAGGAGGAATCCTGAGCAGGCCAGGGCTTTACTGAGCTGTGGCACTGGGAAGTACTTTGGACTTGCCAAACGCGCTAGTCCAGCCTCGGCTTCTCAGCGTTCCCCACACTGGTTCCTAAGAGCAGCTGAATGTTTTGTAAGCCTACGGGACAGTAGTTTTCTTAACTGGTAGGACAGCATTGCTGTGTGGGGGCAGCTATTGGTTTTTGTTTTCGTTTCACCCCAGCAGCAGCTGTAGTTCCTTTTTCCAGGAAGCACTGCCCATGAATTACCTTGTTTAATGTATAAGAAAGTTCTTTTAGATACTTCAAGATAAAAGGCAGCCGTAGCGCTGCTTCAGAATTAAGGATGCGGTGCCAGCTCCATCAGAGAGTTTATGAGTCTTGGCTTCTTTGACTCTCATAAAATAGGTAATTTATCAGTTGTGCTAAATGAGAGAAGTCACCCTCCAGCTGAAGTCAGGAACACGAGAGCTCTGATTGCATTGGGAGAGGAAGAGACCGTTATTAGATGAGCTGCCATAGTATAACGAGATCAGTGCTGTATTTTATTTCGGTGTGAAATTGTCTAAATATTGAAAAACTATTCTCTGGTTATGATCTTTAAAATACATAAGCATCAACTGACCTTTCCGGACGCGTTGGGTTTTCCTTTTTCTAAACACAGAATTCCTTGGCACGCTGGCACTATACTTTAGTCTAACTCGTCATCAGCACCAGGGGCTCTATGGCTTTTGGGTTGGAGCTGCCTTGTCTTGCGTTCATCCAGCTCTAAGTGTGAACAGAGAAAGCTCGCATCTGAGAACTGCAAATTCTGGAAGCGTTGGTAACACTGTGCTGAGAATCTTCAGATGTTTTAAAAACAAACACGCACCACTTCCCCTCGCGCCAAGGAAAACAACCAACCAGCTACAAAACCACCCAGCCAACCAGCCTGAGGAGTAGAGAGGAGAAATGTCCTTATTTCTGGTTACAGGCCCTAAGTTTGGAGGCAGAGAAGGGGACTTGCCCAGAGAACCCAGACCTCCTGCAAAACCATTTCTCCCTGCCTGTTGTACCAGCAACTTGCTAATTTGAGGGTAATATTGTTCCTGTTCTCAGGCTATCTGGGCTGATGTAATTTTTTGGCTGCAATCAGGTGGATCATAATAAATTTTCTGGAACTATTTCCAGTTCTCTGTTTCTTTTCTTATAAACAACTCCTTGCACTTGGCGAATGCAGTTTGTCTGAGAATGCCAAAACGGCGGAGAAGTTTTCTACGGATTTCTAAAAGTCAGTCTTTTTGCTGTTTTCTCTAAAAGCAGAAGAGAGACATTTAAGGGATCTGACGAAAGCAGAGGCCAGGAACCCAAAGCTTGGGGTCAAAATGGAGAGGCAGGAGCGTGGCTGCTCTGATACTGGAGGTAGTTCAGTGGAAGTTTAAAACAACGTAGATGGTAATGTGAGGACCAGGCTCATTTTTAATGCCCCAGGTCTCTTTGCGATATGACCTCTTATCTGTGTCAGCCTGCGTGGAACGGGTAATGTGGAGACGTGTGGGTGCTGTCTGGCCTGAAGCATGTTATAATGATGATCTTTCATCAGGTCAGCTCTTCAGAGAGGGCGAGCGGTGATTCAGTCTCCAGAGATAACAGGTTAGGCAAGTCATAGAATCATAGAATGGGTTGGGTTGGAAGGGACCTCGAAGATCATCTAGTTCCAACCCCCTGCCATGGCAGGGACACCTCCCACCAGACCAGGTTGCTCAAGGCAGTCACCTGTGGGTTGGGTTGGTGTGAGCTGTGATTGGAGTATCCCGAGCTGTGATTGGAGTATCCCATGCAGTCTGCACGGCGGATCCCAAGCTGGCTGTGAGAATAGCCAAGGGATTAAAAGCTTGTTGTTCCTGACTCAAGTGTCCAGGCACCTCATCCAAGACATAACGCAGGGGCTCGTGTTGCAAACACAAACACAGGAGAAACATTGTGCTCTTCTTTCTTTGGCAATTTTGGACAAGAAACAGTCAACTCTTTGGGGAATGAGAATAGTAGAGGCTGCAATAGCTGCAGGACATCCATGTATTTCCTGCTCTCAAAAGCTGCAGCTTTTGCCACTTCTTAGTGACACAGTGGGTTTTAAAACTATTTAGTATAACTCTAGCTACTGCATATGGCCAAAACCGAGAGGTTTGGGCTTGACTCCCGCTCAAGTTTTCTCTGTGCACACCCATATTTTTGCTGTCTTCTGGTTTTGGTAAAACTGCAGTTGCTAGATTTGATCCCAACGTCTGCTTTTTGCTGCTGACTTTGTTTCATTTTATACTTTAGCAACATCACCAGGTACTGAGAAAACTTTTCCGTCCAGTCCTTGGCTAAGTAAATACCACCTATGACCTGCTGGTATATTGGTAAAAATGACATTATGGGGAGGAACTCCCACAGCGAGTGGAAGAAATGTCTCTCCTGTGGTCTAGGGATAGTTCGGTGGACACTCTAGTGACATTTCTCATGGTGGGATGAAGGAGATGAATTGCTTACACCTGGATGACAGCTAGCCCGATACAAATAGGGCAATAGTGCAGCTGGAGATGAGGATTCCTCCTGACTTTACACAGCACAGAGATTTCCACATTAGTTCCTGTCAGCATGGAGACCCCTTGACATTATTAGGTCAAAGAAAGGTGCTAATCCATCATGGAAAATGGCTCAGCGCTTGATTTACGTTCATTTATCTTTGCTCTGCACAAGTGCTTTGTTCCTTATCCTTCTTTGAATCAGGCCGGCCTAATATATTGGCGTCTCAATCATCATTTGGCTCCTACTGAGATGAAGAAGCAGCGGTCAGGCCTGCAGGGCCGCGACAGTAAATCAGTGATTTATTAGTAAGAATAGGGCAGGAAGGTGAAGAAAATGAGAGACTGTAGCATTTTTCTGTTCATATTTGTCTGATTATTCTGCCCTGAAGAACTGCAAAGCCAAACCCAAGTATCTTCAGGTTTCCAAGCATGGTATTAAAGAATTCATTCCTTTATCTTTGTGTCTTACGATGGTGATTTTAAAATGAGCTCACGAAGGTACTTGTGGAGATGGAGTGACTGCCCAGATAGTTACAGTGGATATCAGGTTCCATCTGTATTAAGAAGAGGCTTGTCCAGCTCTGCTGGATCACCCTTGGTTTATTGTGATGCTTTCCAGGGAACCAGGTGAGGGGAAGGGAGACAAACGATATCAGGGGTTAAAGGATGTAGGGCGTTAGAAGTTCCTCAAGATTGACATTCTTTTAGGAAAAATAAAAAATTTCCCAGCTAAGAAAGCAGAAGTAACTCTTACTGGGCTGTCTTCTGGCACTCTCCCATTCTTTCACTAGTTCCTTCACCACAGAATGTTTGGGGGTTTTTTCCTGTTCCTTTCCCACCATCCTTCTCCCATGCATCTCTTCCCAGCCTCTCCGAGTCTGCTGTGTGCTCCTTGCCCTTCCCTGTTCCTGTTGTAGTTCTTTAGGGGAAAAAGACGGGTCTAAAGTAAAATTTCAACTTTAAGTAAGCCTGCGTTGTAGAGCCCCTGGGTTTCAGATCCGTGGGATGTGTCTTATCCCCTATTCCAGTGTTGAATCCTATCTGCGTTTTGGAGTTCCCTCAATGGAGCTGCAGTGCAGTCAAGTTTGGGCCTTCACCCGCTTGTCCTGTTTTAACAGAACAGTCTCTTTTTTGAACTGTTACTTCAGTAACGTGGTGAAAAGAACCACTGGTGAAAGTGCTGTCTGAGAAAAAAGTGTTCTTAGCTCGTTGAGCCTCCCCAGATCTTCCTCTGCCATGGTTCTAGTGTTTGCTTTCCTCTGTGACAAATTTTAAAAGCCTTCTATGCCCTTTTTTTTCATTGGCAGTAGCCAAAGCTGTTAATGTTACTAGGCTATAGCGGCTCCGTACAAACAGCTGGATCCCAAGAGCGATTACTTATGTGGTACGGGATTATTTATGTGGTACAGACCTTGGCTTTGCAAGTCCTTCCATGCTGTGCATCTCTGCTGCTCAGCAGTAGGGACGCTGCCCGTTGCCATCAGAGAGAAAATGGCGATGTAGAGCATTGGACTCTGGGTTTAGCAGGGAACCAGCAAAAGAAAAAAATACCAATTTTGTCTTAGAGCCTAATGGCCAAAGGAGTTTTACAGGCAGAGATGATGCTATAGTAGTTTATTAAGAAGTGAATAAATAATTTTTTTCCAGCTATGGGGTTTTTTGGTGATAAAAGGATCTTTCCCTAAGAGCCAGTTTTCTGATATATTTTTCTAAGAATTGTAGGAAGTTTCCCCATAATCTTAATCTTCCCACCACTGTGGGATGCTGCCATAGGAACATCTTCACATTGCGGAGCAAGCTTGTTCCTATTCGTTATGGGGAATGGGCGCTGCCTGAAAAGGGGGAAGGGAATGCAAAATGATAATAGCTGCCTGCTTTTTTGTTTGCAGTCAACTTGTGTCCTTCCTTTCAGGTCATCTTCTCTAGTGGGAGGGTCACTGTGGTCCTGCTGTTTGATCAGCCCCTGACTATGACCGTGGGCAAGTTGTTTTAGCGCACCATCATTCTAGGTGACTTGAACAATAATTGGCTTCTTGATTTTGAAAGGGATTTAGAAGAAAGAGCTGCACGGTTGCAGATAAGCAGGTAGGGAATCCAGAATTTGTTTCCTGCGCCTCAGGTCCCACAGAATTTTCTAGAGTGATGGGCGCGGGGCTGAGCTGCTCTTGTGGCCAAAGCACAGGAAACGCCGCTTTATTTTGCAGTTAGCAGCAAGGGTTCCATAACACTTAAAGAAAATTATTTTGCTTCTCTCGCTGGCAGAAATTCATGACATTATTTGTGCTTGTTGTCTATGAGAACAACCGCTTTAGTATCTGGAGCTCTGGCTGTGTTCTTGCCAAAGCTGTTCTGCCACGTGTGTGCTCACTCAGCGGTTGAATCCATACAGATATGGTGCCCGGGTGTAATAAAGATATCAAAGTGTATTTTCCCTGTTTTTTAAAAAAATTAAATACAAGATTGACATTCTAGTTAGGCAGATCCTAGGTTGTGTTTCCAGATTCTTCAAAGAGCCATGCCTGCCCCGTCCGAGCGCTGCAAACATCGCTGCTTTTTATGCTTATGCAAAAAAGATGCTCTTGTGGAATAAAAATACAGGCAACCTGGTTTTCTTCTGAGCTATTTAGAGTTATAAAACAATGCTGGGGATCCATTAATCTGAGTGGTTTCCTGACCAAGCGTTTAGATCTTAATGTAAATGTCTATAAATAATACAGTGGCAACGGGATTCTTTGGAAAACCGAATTCAAAGAGGTACTGTTTGAAAAGTGAATACTTGCTGAGGGCAGTTATATTTAGGGCTCTAATGGAAGTGTACAAGTTATGCTTTTTATACAAACTATAAATGGCTGCAGCCAAGAGACTTAGACTTTGAAATGCTTTTGGCACTTAAGCAACGAGAGAGACGGGCCAGAGCCTTGGAGGGGAGTTGTTGAGGGTTTTTTTCTGCTCATTTTACGAGTATTGCCAAGTTCTTACCGTGTCGCTGTCCCTAAAGGGTACATTCAAAAAAAGATGTTGTATCTACTCGTTTGTAACTGCGTTGAGCTTTGAAAGGCTGAATTCTGGGAATAAAACGGGCGTGATGATGAGGACGAGGAGTAGGTGATGGAGGGGTCAAGAAAGAAGAATGCAGATGCAGAAGTAGAGAGTGAAATAGGTGCTGGAAGCAAGTGGCATGGAAGAAATACGTCATGGAATAAAGCCAAGCATGGATGTAGATGGTATGAGGTCGTCCTTTAGTACCACACATGATGTGAGAAACAGGCTAAGGTGGTGCAAAGACAGCCGGGCAGAATTCAATAGTGGATGAATAAGTGGAATTCCTCAACTCCACTTTTGAGTTTCTCAACAATTGGTCATTGTTGACAAGGTCTCCAGGATGCTTTGAAGTGAGGAAGCAGAAAGTTGCAAAATACTATCATTAGCAAGAGACTGATTTGCTCTATTGTGGGGGAAAATCCTGCCAAATACTTCCAAGTGTTTGTTTGAGGATATCAAAAGAGGAATAGCTTCTGTTCTGAGAATTGTTGCTGGTCTTCAGCATTCTCAAAATACTTCTAGACAATAAATCCTGTTCAATGGCACGTGTCAAACACAAGCACTGTGATCTGGGTGGTGGAAGTTGGTGTTTATACTTGGCCTCAAATCTCATGCTAACCAAAGCTAACGCTGGGCTCCAGGCAGTTTTGGGGTTAAAAATGACAAAGCTCGTGAGCCATGAGCTACTCACGCAGGGAAATGCTGGTGTGAGAAATTTATTGTAGCTACGGTGGCAACAATAGTGAAGATTAAACTCTAGGTATCAGATCTAAAATATACTGTTTGTTTTTCTGGTGAACTACCCAGGATACACCCGCCCAGAGTTTTGCGATGTCTGGTCGGTGACTCAAAACCTGAATGATTTTGGTCTGCAGGTGTGGTATGTGTGTGAGCCTCCAAACCTTGCGCTCCTGAGGTCAGACTTTATGGGCTCAGGACTGCACCGTGTTTCACTGAATTACAATTTTGAATTTATATTGAGTGACAGATGCGTATTTCACCCTGACAAAATGCAAACTGTGCAGCGTGCATCAGAGGGCCAGTGTTGCTGACACCTTGAGTCGTCTAAAAAAGACCAGTCCTTTAGGAGCTGTAGTTTGGTTACTGTTGAGGTCCTGTTTCCTCGTGGCTTTTTAAAAATAAGCATAGAATAAACAGGTCTTACGATGCTCTGATATTTTAAGTCATTAACTGATATAATTGCAGTCTTGGTGTGTATTATTAAGTGGTCATGGTTTCTCAAATTTTATTTTAATGGTATGTTCGCTATGGACAGGAGAGTCTGCTGAAGGTAGGTTTTATCAAACCAAGGGCTCACTTGTATGAAGAAGTTGATTCTATGTTTCTATGAAGTTGATGAACAGGGGTCATGTAGAGGAACCTCCTTTGGAATAGCTGAGCAGGGATTACATGGGATTATTCTGGAGTACTGCCCTGCTCAGATTCTCCATCTAGATGTTCCTTAAGAAAAGAAACTGGGAGTGACAGATGATATAAATTTGCTATCCTCTTTGTGTTTGGCAAGCATACAGATCATGGGATGTATAAATAGAAGAATTGAACGCAAGTAAAGAGAGGTCATTATGGCATATACAAAGAGCTTAGTCAGACCACATCTGGAGAACTGGGCATGAGTCAAAGACCATATTTCAGGAAGGACATTGAACAATAAGGAATGGATTAGAAGAGGGTATTGTGGAGTCTCTGAGGGTTCTAGCTGGTGCCTGCAGTTACTGCAGTCCCACTGGTTAGTCAAAATGAAGCTGTTTACTGTAAAAGCACCTAAATTGGAGACTTCTAAAGAATTCCAAGCGAATGGAGGAAGTGCTGTAAACCTCTTCTCCCTAAGCCTTCTAATCCTCACAGTAATGCTACTAAAAGACTCGGTGCTTCTGCAGCTGCTGTTGGTTACCTATCGTACCTCTCTCTATCCACATCAGAATCTCCATTCGGCTTAAATCCATCTTGCCTTTCTTAACCCTCTCCGTTGGGTAAAGCTTCTCTTCTTGTATCGTAAGCTCCCCTGAGGTGGGATTGCTCATCGTCACAATATTGTGTCCTTCCATCTCAGAAGTGGCTGCGTCTCAGAGAGCTCTGGGGTTGCTGAAGACGCAAAGGTCCATGTGAATGAAAGACGGACCCTTCCTCAAGGACAGGAAATGTCCTATTGACACGTACAGGAAACGGGGACGCTGCTGAGATGGTCAAAGTAGCATGAAGGAGTAAGATGAGAATGAGAAATGAAGCAAGAGGGTGGCTTCTGTCAAACTGCCCTTAACAGGAGTGAAACAACATCCCCGTTTGCTGAGTGAGTGAAGTGGGGCCCTGAGGTTGAGTAAACTGGACGGGGTTTACGCAGCTAATTAACGCTAAGACTTCAACCTCTTGGACCACAGTCATTTTTTTTAGTACAGGATTCTGGTTTTGTATTTCTTTCGCAGTGTTCAGAATCTATTTATATCATGCCTCATAAAACTTCCTCTCTGCATTGTTTTGGTGGTTTTTTTTTCATTGATATTTATATCCCGATATGGGGTTTTCGCTTTAATGTGCCTTCCTGGATCCTGAAAATAAGAGTCCTGGAAATGTAGGTGGTTTGATCTCTCAGGCTAACGTTACAGTCTAGCGTGGGTCTTTGCCTGTCCTTGGAGTCTGTATAGAAGATCTGAAGCCCGGAAAGCAAAATTGTGCAGAATTGTAATGGATGTGGGGATGCCCTTGTTGACATGCGCATGCTTCTTTTCAAAATTACTTGTAGTCATCGTACTAGGAAGTATTTAGAGTTTATAAATAGAGATCATATTCTCAGACGTCTTCTGTTACAATATAAAACGGGTAGCGCAGTTCTCCAAACCCAGACTGAAGCCTCACAGTCATGCCATTTATTTTAAATCTCTGGAACGAGGTTGTGAGAGCAGTGGCTCCGTGTTGGCCGCTTTCATACAGGCGAGGTCTGGTGGCATGGGGATTCTGACCTGGGAGACCTGGACTTTGCAAAGTCTGATGCTGGGTGGTTGCTTCTCCTTCTTTCGTCTCTGTTTTCCCATCTAGGAGATGGAAATGATGAGAGACACCAGCTCCTAAAAGCACCGATACCTTTTATCTTGCAAAGTACGCTGCTGCTAAAGAGAAAAGTTGCTGTGGTTTTTGGCAGCCATTAAAATACAAGCCAAGGATGCGTTTCCTCCTGCTTATGTTCCATTAAGCACTTGGGACCAAGCCAGGTTAGTGGTTGTCCAGAAGACCACAGGGATATGGAAGTGGGATTCATGACTCAGTAAATACTGACTTGGTACAAACCTGAGGTCTTTCTCCTACATTTATAATCATTTGCAATCCTGTATATTGCAGCTGGATACAAATATTATAGTTCTGATAGCTTCCTACCTTCTCCCCTCTGATTTCTAGCCCAGTTCCACCATTTTCATAGCAAAAGCGGGGCAAAGTATGTTGAACATTTGTAAGCGTGGGATGAAGGACATGGGTAGTTACCTAGGAGTAAGAAGGCGTTTAAGGATTTGCAGTGACTGTCAGCAGGCTTCTGCTCCTTCTGCGGCAATGCCCGCGGAAGGGTGATGATGCAGCTCACATCGCACTGCAGAAGCTGTGAGCTCCACTGCTTTTGGACCGTGAGCTGCTGCAGTGACCTAGACCCCAGAAAAGGGCTAGTGGATTTTGAGAGTGCTTTAAAACTCTGTTTTGGGGTATTTTGGTCAAGCAGTGCCTCTTGATATTGCACTACATGGAGGACCACCCTGCATGCTTTAAGGTAACGCATCTCTGATAACATTCCTGAGTCACAGAATCATTTAGGTTGGACCATTAAGATCGAGTCCAACCATTAACTTACCTCTACCAAGTCCACTGCTAAACCATGTCCCTCAGGACCACGTCTCCATGGCTTTTAAACACATCCAGGGATGGTGATTCAACCGCTTCCCTGGGCGGCCTGGGCCAGGACTTGACAACCCTTTCAGGGAAGAAATTTTTCCTCATGTCCAACCTCAACCTCCCCGGTGTAACTTGAGGGCCTTTCTTCTTGCCCTATCACTTGTTCCTTGGGAGAAGAGACCAACCCCCATGTCACTCCAGCCTCCTTTCAGGAGAGTGAGAAGGTCTCCCCTGAGCCTTCTTTTCTTCAGACTGAACAAGCCCAGGTCCCTCAGCAGCTCCTCACAAGCCTTGTGCTCTGAAGTTCAGGCGAATTGCATTTTGTTAATTTGAAGTGAACGTTGTCTCTGTGAGCAGTTAGACCAAGACCGGGGAGCCCACGTGAGGATGGTGTGAATCAGATCTGTCCAGAAGCATCCAATTAGGACAGCAGCTCTTCAATGGAGAGATTGACTTGAGCACTTGCACTTGCACGATCTTCTCCCTCTTCTGTTCTTCCTCCTGTTTTCAATTGCAGAATTACCGTTTAATGTGGACGCAGATACAAGCAACTGCGTTTGATTTTTCTTACTGCTGACAGAGACAAACTGGAAGCGATCTCTGCCAGCTTTACAGCAGAAGCCACGTTCTTGTCCTGTATGTTAGCAATTAGATGCGTTGTTTCCTGCTCACAAGTCTATCTCACAACCTATCGCCTGGCTGTAGATGATTATGGAGTTTATTATGTGTTTAGATCTGAGTGAGTTCTATCAGGAACACTTTGCTTGCCTGTTTCTTGGAGAGGTAGGGAGTGTTTGTTTATGTTCTGTCAGAATGATCCTGTCTCATCTCGTAAAAAGAAATGAGTGTTGAGCTTTCCTAGCAGTGGTAGGTCGGCAAGAAGAAACCAGAGCTCCAGGAATTGGCATCGGCTCCGGGTGGTGTTCCGTGCTCTGAATTGATTGCCAAGAGGGAACTGCGTGGCTTTGTGTTGCTTGGTGCAATGGGGAACAAAAAACCCAAAGAGAGCCTTGAATGCTCCTTGCCATGAAGAATTACAGGACTTTGTGCAAGGTGACAGCCGTCCTGGTGTCACGGCCAAATTCCAACGTGGGAACTGCAGTTGCAATTGGGTGAGGTTTTCAGCGGGTCCATTGAAATCAGTGGGATTTGGCTGTTTGCTTTGGTGGAGTCAGGTCATCGCTGGCTGCCTTCAGAACGTTGGCCTTCCGCATCAGCTCCGCTCGCGGGGATCAGCCGTCCTCCATCAGTCCTCGTTCCGTGTTTCTCATGGAATTTATCACAAGGCAAACATTGCAAAAGCCCAGCGGTGCTGGAGACCAACCATTTTTTCTTGGTTTCCTAATATTTTTTCCCCAGCATATTCGCAGCAGTTCTGATTTCGGAGAGGTGGCTTTTTGCAGTGTTAGGGGCTTTTAGAAACAATTCCTAAGGTATAAAGACAATCTGGAATTTTCTGAGAGTTTTCCTTTCTGGTCGGTGTTGCCAGATAAATACTTGTTTTCTGTTGGACTAATTTGTATTATGGTAGTGATCAGCGATAAGTAATGATCAAACTTTTAGGTGCAATACAGAGAATCTTGCCCAGAGAACCTGTTTTTATTCTGGCCAAAGGGAGAAATCAATATACATCGTATTGTCTCATAGACTTTACTTGGTTTCTTAAAAAAACCAACCAAAAAGTCACTTTTTTGGTGTCAGTAGTTTACAGTGTATACCCTTGTCCTAATTATATTCTTGATTTTTTGCCTAACCTGTCATGAATACAGCCAGTGGGTTTCTGAAATAAAGGGCTTAGTGCCCTGGGCAGCTTCCGTGAGGAATCTCCAGCAGCAGAATTCAAGTGCTTTCCAGACACATCTCCTTGGCCCTTTGCCACTTGCAAGTGGCCCCATCTTAACCTCCAGAGATCGTGTAAGTGTTTGGAAGTCATCAGATGGCTGATGAGTTAATCGCTAGGAAGTTACTCCCAATGTGAAGCATTTGGATTAGGGAAAGCACAGAGAAAATCATTAATGTAGGGTAACAACGACGGTTCCTCCTTTTTCGCGAATGCAGCATGCAGACAGTATGAAGATAACGTGGGTTCTTTAAAAATTATCTGAAATAAAGTTTTTAAGCATTCAAATGTCAGAATAAAATTCAGGTAAAAGTCTGTATTTGCTCGTATCTTAATATCAAAAGAGCAGAACTTGATGGCAGCCTCTAAATTATCATGGGATATTCAGAGATGGACCCAGGGTTCCTTACAAAGTTGCCTCACTTGAGGACGGGACCAGTTGCCCAGCTCGGGGAAACCACGGGAGAGTTCCGCACAGCCCTGTTCATGGGAGCGATGAGGTTACAGCCAAAGCTCTCAGCAGAACCTCTTAAAGCAGAAAGATGTCCAAGAGTCTGAGCAGACTTTTCCCTGGACCTAGCTCAGGCTGTGGAAACATTTTCAGTTGCTATTAAAAAGCATCAAATTGCAGACAACACTTTCAAAATCTCGAGGCAAGCAGAATAATTTGAATTTAAGGAACCACTTAACTGGAATTCCACCCAGTCGTGACTGCCTTTTAAGATCGTTGGTGGTGAGTGCCCATGAACGGGCTTCGTCTATTAACGGAGGTAGAATAAATATGCTTTTATTTCCAGCTGCTATTTCAAAGGCCGTGGAAAGATCAGAAATAAATGGTAGACCAGCTGTGCTTTAATCACAGTGCTACAAACGTGCTTTCAGTTGGGCTGCACCAGGGTGTTGCCTCACGTTGTCCTGGAGAAGTAGCTTCTCAGCTCTTTGTCCTCTTGAGGTCTCATCGAAGCCATGAGGATCTCACTAACTCGGATCCCATCCTTAAAATCTTGGTTAATTAATCAAAATAAGTGGACGTGTCCATCCAGAGTGCCAGGATACAGCCAGGGATGTGTAGGAAACACAATATAGCCCACATCAGAGGAAATACTCTGAGAACATGTTGTGCATGCCTGAGCGGTTGGTTCCTCACAGTAATTACGTGCTGTTTCACGTTGTTTTGTGGAGAAAACACGTTCTTGAACGTCGGTAAATAAATTGGCGTTTTTAATGTGATTTCAACTGGAGAATGTTTTGACATGAATTGATTTATTTCAATTACAGCTTTGCTTATTTAGCCGGCTGTGATTAAAACCGGTGTTGCTGCAATTGTGAAAATACAGGAATGTGAATGCCAGCTAGAAACAGAAATTGCCCCCACCGTTTACACCATTATGATGCTTTTTGATGGCACATTTCTAGGTTTGAGTGGGAGCAGGGCAGGTACAGCCATTTGGGTACAAGCAGTCATCACAGTGCAGTTGTCTCTGTTACCAAACAATGAGTTCTTAATTCATAAAATCATTAAGGTTGGAAAAGACCTCTAAGATCATCAAGTCCAACCATCAACCCAACACTACCATGGCCACTAGACCATGTCCTGAAATGCCCCATCTGCATGTTTTTTGAACACCTTGAGGGATGGTGACTCCACCACTTCCCTGGGCAGCCTGTTCCAATGCTTCATCACTCTTTCGTAAAGAATTTCTTCCTAGTATCCAATCTAAACCTCCCCTGGTGCAAGTTGAGGCTGTTTCCTCTTGTCCTGTCACTGGTTACTTGTGAGGAGAGACCAACACCCACCTCGCTACAACCTCCTTCCAATAAGGTCTCCCCTGAGCCTTCTCTTCTTGGGACTAAACAGTCCCATTTCCCTCAGCCGCTCCTCATGACATGTTCTCCAGGCTCCTCATCACCTTAGTTGCCCTTCTCTGGACCCAAATAATTGGTATTAAAGATTAAGTCCTGTTCCTAACTAAAATACCACTGGGCAGAGCTTGACTGCAGATGGCCTTGTGCTTCAATTTCTGGCCTGAAGAGCAAAACTGATGCTTTTCCAACACCACGCAGTCAGTCGCTGCTCTCCATCTCAAAAGCAGTGTCGAGAGGTGTGTTCTCTCACTTCCAGGCCTGCTCATACCTATCGAGACCTGCCAGACGTGGGCAGCCTTTGGGAGATCTGAGGTAATGAGGGCCTGATTCATACCCCCCTGAGATCCCAGGGAAAACCCCCATGGCACCATCAGGCCTTGGCACGTGGCCCAAGTCTCGGTAATTTCCTTATTTCTCTCTTGTACATTGAGGATATTCTTCAGCTGTACCAAGGCAGAAGAGAACATAAATATTCTCCGCAACTATCTTCTGTGAGTGAGTTTTTCCAAAAGTAAATAAATCACCCCTGTTTCCTCTTACCCACAGCACCTGGCAAACTGAGCCAACTGAGAAACTGTTGTTCCACTTGTGGGCCGGCTTAAATCATTCTACTAATCTTTATTTTTAAGTCCCTATTAGAAAACAGAACTAACTGAAACCGGTTGGCAGAGAAATGTGCCCTGTTTTGGGGGGTTTTTTGGTTGGTTTTTTTTTTTTCTCTGCCTGGCTTAGGAACGTAACTGCCAGTTTCTTTTTTGCCTCTGTAGAATTATATGCCTCTCGTTGAACCTTTGGACAAAATCAGTCTATTTTCATTCTCCCTCTGCTGTAAATTCGATCCATATGTCTTTCAAACGTCCTTTCATAGCTTTAACATGGAAAAGGAAGTGGCTTCGGCTCTGTGTCGGGGGCTGCAGTGTGTTTAAAGCCCTTCTAGTTTGCATGCGTGGCTTCTCTTAGCTCGTGAAGCTTCCACTTCCTAATTATTCAGGTTGCAGAGGGCATTGGCAAAGTTCTCCCCGTCCACTAACAGGGATGTACAGTGAAGAACCAAGCCAGGATAAATCATCCTCTTATCCTCAGCAGGTCCAGGAAGTTTTGGAGGCAGCCCTTGGCTTCGCCACCAAGCAGGATGTGAAAAGGGTAAGAGAGATCAATTCAGGAAAACATCAAGACAAAGGCACAAAGGTCTTGCACAATGCGCTGGCCGGGTTTTGTTGGACAAGAATACCCAGCGCCGATGTGACGGGAGGTCGCTGCGGTGAAGTAGCCTCATGTCTAAGCGTGAACCGGGGTCAGAAGGTGAGGGTGGGAAGGAAACAGGGGTCTGAGCTGAAATGTATTGGTGTGGCTGTGCACGGATCAAAGCTGCAGAACCAAAAATACAGGATGCAGCAGGGTAAGAGCACAGGCGGTTGGGGCTGTAAGTGTCCTCATCTGAAATCACAGAGAACTTGCGTCAGGAATTGTGCGATAGAGTCATAAGTAAAAATGTGGTAGCAATTGAACACGACTGAAAATATGGTGGCAACAAGGTGGCTGCATGGACTGCAGAAGGCTTCTTGGAGTCCCCCTGCCCTGTGTTTCATCTGATTTGCCCCAGGCAGGTCTGCTCTCCCACCCCAGCCTCGGTCACACATCCATGCTCCCCACCTCAGGTCAGATCTAGAGGTCACATTCAGAGCATGTGGATACCGTACGTGGAGGGGGTATGGATTGAGAGCAGTCCTCAGGAGAAAGACTTGGGCGTGCTGATGAAGAAAAGCTCAGCATGAGCCAACAATTTGTGATTGCAACCCGGAAAGCTCCAACCATGTCCTGGGCTGCATCAAAAGAAGTGTGGGCAGCAGGTCGAGGGAGGGGATTCTGCGCCTCTGCTCAGCTCTTGTGAGACCCACCTGGAGCCCTGCATCCATCTCTGGAGCCCGCAACACAAAAGGGACATGGACCTGTCGGAGAGGGTCCAGAAGAGGGCTATGAAGATGATCAGAAGGCTGGAGCACCTCTCCTGTGAAGACAGGCTGAGAGTGTTGGGGTTGTTCGGCCTGGAGAAGACTCCGAGGAGACCTTCTTGTGGCTTTCCAGTATCTGAAGGGGGCCTATAGAAAGGCTGGGGAGGGACTTTTTACAAGGGCTTGTAGTAATAGGACGAAGGGTGATGGCTTAAAACTGGAAGAGGGGAAGTTTAGATTGGAAATTAGGAGGAAATTCTTCACTCTGAGGGTGGTGAGACTGGCCCAGTGGGGGCTGTGGATGCTCCATCCCTGGAGGTGTTCAAGGCCAGGTTGGACGGGGCTTTGAGCAACCTGGTCTAGTGGG
>JAVSBS010025296.1:41675-52200 GCA_033124195.1 Coracias cyanogaster | reverse complement strand
TGGTCTAGTGGGAGGTGTCTCTGCCATGGCAGGGGGGTTGGAACTAGATGATCTTTGAGGTCCCTTCCAACCCAAACTGTTCTATGATTCTTTGCAGCTAGGGCATGTTGTTGGTTCATGCTCAACCTGGTGTCTTCCAGGACTCCTAGGTCCTTTTCTTCCAAGCTGTGTTCCAGCTAGGTGGCATCTTTGTGACATGCTTGGATGTCAGCTGGGAACTCAGGACTCTGCATTGAGAAGTTGAAGCATCCCAGTTGCTGGCTGAGAAGTTTGTGTGTAGTCCTGGAGATCTTTGAATTAAAAGTGCAAGGTGTTCCTGGACATTTTTTGGAATTCCTACAAGAGGTGCATTAGCATCTGGTAATTTAATACCCAGTAAGGACTAAAATATATTCTTTGGAAGAATAGCTCTAACGGGAAGAGAAAATTAAAATGCTTGTTTCAGCATTTTATCATCAGAAATCAACCAAGAGTATACATTAAAGAGGAGCTTTCCTTGAGATGGTTTTGTTCTCACAATTCACAATGAAGCAGAACGTTCCCATGCACATCAGCACTTTTTCTGTGTTTGATCAGAAAGGGGGGTGAGTGACTGGTACCCAGGTGTCCCTGCCAGTCTTCCTTTTGTATTCAGTCAAATTCATCAGCTTTGCCAATGGGTAAATCTTTTCAAGTCCCAGGAAGAATTAAGAACCCGTAGAGCTTTTAAATGAAGCTGCATGACTGAAAAATTCTGTCATCTTTTTTCATTGATTTTGCTGACATAGAATCATAGAATGGTTTAGGGTGGAAGGGACCTTAAAGGTCATCTAGTTCCAACCCCCCTGCCATGGCAGGGACACCTCCCACTAGACCAGGTTGCTCAAGGCCCCATCTAACCTGGCCTGTATCCAGTTGTGGAGCATCCACAGCTTCCCTGGGCAACCTGTGCCAGTGTCTCACCACCCTCAGAGTGAGGAATTTCCTAATTCCCAATCTGAATCTCCCTTCTTCCAGTTTGAACCCATTACCTCTCATACTATCACTCTCCTTCCTCAGCCTTCTTGCAGGCCCCCTTCAGATACTGGTAGGCTGCAATAAAGTCTCCCTGGAGCTTTCTCTTCTCCAGGCTGAAGACAGTCAGGTCTTGCTATCCTGGAGAAACCTGCAGCTAGAGCGAACGTGAGAGCAGCAGAGCCCTACAAGATGGGATTCCTGTATTGAACATAACATCATCAATTTGTCACAAGTGCCTGGGTGGGAGGGTAGAGCGTCATAACCTAGTTGAAAGAAGTGGGACCGAGCTCATACCACAAAATGGTGATACCGATGACAAGAGTGAAGTATTTGTAGCGGTGCTGCTGGCTTTGCCTCGTGGAAGCTGCACTCACAGGCTGGGCAGTGGGTATTTCACAGAGATACCAGTAGTTTTTGTGGGCAGGCGAGAAAACCAGCAATAAAACGGGATGGAAAAATCACTGTAGAGCTGTCATTCTGAACGTCCGGTGACTGAGAGAAGTTTCGTGTCGTGTTTTCTAACTAATAACTGCTCATTTGAAAGAAAGTTGAATTTCCCATGCAGCAACTCATGGGGTGGCAGCTTGAGGGCAGCTTGTGCCTTTGTGGAGGAAAAAGGCATTTCTCCTAGCTGCGTGAGATTTGATTTAGTTTAAAAAGGGTACTGAAGAGCACTGTGGCTGAGCTGTAAAGAGATGCTTTGACTTTCTTTTTTTCCTTTGTGCAGGTGATTTGGTATCACGAGCGATGCACCACATGCAGTGCTTGAACACTGTCCGCCCAGGCGTGAGCCCCGTTCGGCAAACCCGGCAGCAGCAACCCATCTCCTGGTCCCCTGACGCTCTCCACACCCTCTACTACTTCCTGCGCTGCCCTCAAATGGAGTCCATGGAGAACCCCAACCTTGACCCTCCAAGAATGACCCTGAACAATGAACGGTATGTAGGTCGGTCAACTGTTGGTAGCCAAGGAGTTAGGCTGAGAAGGTCTCCTTTTGTAGAGTAACTGCGTGTGCGTGGGCAGCTCGGGCAGGTTTGTGAGATGCTACTTCTCAGGCATCAGTTATTCCTGCAGTCAGGCCAGGTTGTGTTGTCAGCCTTGCCAAGTTTACGAAGCCTTGGAATTGGAACTGGAAAGTGAGCTGTTTTTTTCGTGCGATCTTTCCGAGCGAGGCATATACAGTATGCTGCCAACAAGGCTCGTCTAGAGACGCTGCCAAAAGTACATGTGGTTGCCCAAAGCAGTAGAGACCTTCCCAAAGAAAATGTTACCTTCTGAATAGGGCCAATTAACAGTTGTCATCGTTCTCAGGGAAAAGCACCGTTGTTTACTGTGGAGAGGTTTGATGGGATTTATGAATGTCCTTCTTAAGGATTACTTCAGTTGGTGTTGTGTGTCTGGTATAGAAAGAAATATATATATAAGAAGCCAGTAGCTAAACAGAAAATGCAGTGGGTCTCCCTACCTTCTGCCAGCACCATAACTGACGCTGAAAGTAGGCCCATTATTAGAGTGGTCAGAAATTTTCCAGCGGGATGTTTTTTCTGTTGGAAACCTCCCTGGTTTCCTTCCTGCCCAGCTCCTTGGCAGTCTGCCTGACAGGCCGATGGCAGCGGAGAGCTGAGGAGCCCAAGGAGCCCTGGCCACTGGTTGAGTGCCTTGACAGGTCGGGCAGCTCCAGCTCCTCAGCTCAAAGGCAGACTGATAGCTGACCACCTTGCAGTTTGCATCTTCTTTACTAGGAGGGCGGTGGAACACTGGAACAGGTTGTCCAGAGAGCTGGTCAGTGCCCCTTCCCTGGAGATGTTCAAGGCCAAGCTTGATGGGGCTCTGAGCAACCTGATCTAGTTAAAGATGTCCCTGCTGACTACAGGGGCATTGGACTTGATGACCTTGGAAGGTCTCTTCCAACCCAATGCATTCTATCATTCTATGATCCTGCCTCTCTGGACTTGTTAGGGTTCCCCAGTTTGAAATGTTTATCCATTTGTGTATTTATTTCAGAAATCTTACTTAAATGGGGAATTCTGGTTGCTGATTAACTCTCTCCAGTATTTATGCTAGCTCTTTGGATGTCTTGTAGCCTGCTGGACATCAGGCTGATGGCTCTATCCTGACCCTTCCCAAAAGCAGCCTGTGGTTGGGAAGTTTCTCAGCGTTAGGGAAGTTTTTGAAGTCTGGGTGGGAAGAGAAGCCGCATTCACAAAACAAAAAGGCAGGATACTTGTTGGAGAGGTGAGCAGGGAAAGGAGAACATTTCTGCAGCTTTGCAAGTAATGGGGTTTTTCTTCCTACCTTGTGCTTTACTGTACTTAGCCCCAGCTTCTAAGCTGGTATGAAATCATACATACAAATAATTCTTAAAATTAATTCTAAAAACCTACAAAAGTTATTTCTCTCTCTCTCTCCTTCCTGTCCTTTTCTGCACCTGAGGGAATTATGGTGCTTTTCCCTCTGTTCAGTGCTCAACAGCCTATTTTGTTAATTGAGACACTTCCTAATTGCTCTCAGACTGCACTGTCTTCAGTCCTTGCGTTTCTGATGTTGCGAGCCAACCTCATCTCATGCAGATGGACGTTAACCAGCACCAAGCCTGCCAGCTTGCTCCAGCAGCTCCTTGTGGCTGCATTCACCATCTTTGGAGCTGTGGCTGATGCCTTCATGGCCAGAGCCTGGTTAGTCAGGAGAAGACCTCTTGAGAATAATAGTAGATGGAACTGTCTCCTTTTAAGGCTCTGAATTTTCAGGCCAGGGTGCAAAGGAACATACTGGACAGAAGGCAGCTCCTATCGTTTCAGTCTCGATAAGTACTTTAGGTTCAGGAAAACTTGAAATAAGGAGAAAAATATAAAGTTGTCACTCTGAAGCTGCCTGTTCTGCCATCGTTGGCACGTGGCTGCTGTGTGTAGGTACCTCCACTGGTCACTTCTTTTCATTCTCTTGGTTGCTGAACCATCTTTCTGCACTTTATTGTAGTTTGTACTGGGCCAACCTCATTGAGGTCTCAGTCTGGTGGGAGCTCAACTATTTTACAAAGTAAAAAAAATTCTTTTTTATTATCTCACCTAAATCAACAACCTGTGAGCAGAACTCTAGCATCGGAGAGAGGGAACTCATGCACATGTGTGAAGAACCAAGAGAAATTAAGTGAAGTCAAAGAAAATAGGAATAGGAAGAGTCATGGCTGCACAACTCAGAGCCCCTTGGCAGCTCTGGCTTTTGGGCTCACTAATTGTAATCAAATCCTGGGGCAAGGGGGTTTATTTTGCATTTCAGGTTTGCACACTGTGCAAAAACTGACTTTTCTCCAGGATAGGTCTGTAAAGTTTCCCCCCGAGGTCCCAGGGTTGTAGCTGAAGCTGCTGAACAGCTTGTGTCAGAACTGTAGGCGAAGCTTTTGATTTCGTGTGGCGTTCTTTTTGGTACTCTCGGTGTAAAGGTGTTGCTGCAGCTACTTGTTTTGTACACTGAGGGTAATAAATGAGTTAAATCAGGAGTGCGCTTGTCTCTCTGATTGCTCCCAAACAATGCTCCTCACATGGTTCACCAGAGGTTTTTTTGGAATGCGAGCTGCAACTCTGTTCGCTTTTAAAATCCGCGCTAGATCCTGTAACAGCTGGTGTAAGGGAAATTTCTGCCGTTTTTTTTCCTGACTAGTACTTAGCTGTAAAGGAAATTAAAGAGGATACATTAAAATGGAGCAACACTTGACATCAGGAGGAAGAAAGCAGAACCTGAGGACTATCAGGTTAAACAACTGGCTTTGAAAAGTTTATAACATCTGGAAATGAAATTAATATTACCCAGTATTTAGCATAGCCAGTGGGTTAATCATTGCTACCAGCACTTTTTACAGGAGATGGTTTATTCTTCCCTAGCTTAAGAGGAGAGAAGGTTGAGGCTGCGTGCGAGATGCTGGCCTCGTGGCGTGACAGATGAGGGCATGGATTCACCCAATGTGACTTGGCGAGGCTGTGCAGCCCAGTTCTTTTATTCTTTCCTGAGCCGTGCTAAATCAGCTGCAAACTCCGCGGTGCTCTTTTGTACGTTTATGTTCTCTCTCTCTCTGGAATATGCTCGTTACGTGCGCTGCAATCCCGGTTTGTTTCCTATGGGGAAAAAAAATCTCGGTCACAAACAAGGACAACAGCGCTGACCTGTTCTGCACTTGCTCGTGCTTCAGTTTCTAGGATCCTGTGTAAATCCGTATTGAACAGTCTGAAATGTTGCAAATAGAGGGATGGATGTTAGAGCTCCAGACTTGGTAAAACCTGATCTTGGGAAGATCTGAGCCATGGTGACAGTGGAAGGAACTGCAGGCGCTCAGACCTGACAACCCACTGCTCATCTTGCTTGGCTTTCTCTCATCTGTGTGTCACACTGCGATGCGAAGGCTCTGAAAATCCTAACGCTGCAGGGTCTGGAAGGTCTTTACACATGAAGGCAAGCGTAGAATCCTGAAACCGTGCCCCATGGAAGGTGTCATAGGCCATGAAGGACTTTTAAAAACCTAGCTGAGCTTCTGAACGTATCCTGCAGCAAACCGTAGAAGGCATGAAGACACACACACTTGTAGTTAGGGATGGAAGGCACCCCAGTGAACAGAGCCAATTTAAACTCATATAAGCTCAAATGGTTGGACTACATGATCTTGAAGGTCTTTACGAACCTAAATGATTCAGGGATTCTAAGCTCTGTGCCTTACCCATGCTGAATTCCTTGGCAACTAAAGAACTGAGGTGGGTAATCTGTGGAGTCCTGCAGCAACGGAATGGATGTAGTCACCTCTCTAGAGCTTGGCAGATGGACAAACTTGAACATAGGAAGTTCCATCTAATAATGAGGAGGAACTTCTTTACTTTGAGGGTGGCAGAGCACTGGAACAGGCTGCCCAGAGAGGTGGTGGAGTCACCATCTCTGGAGATGTTCAAAACCTGCCTGGACACCGTCCTGTGCAACCTGCTCTAGGTGAACTTGCTCTGGCAGGGGAGTTGGACTAGGTGATCTCCAGAGATCCCTTCCAACCGCTATTGTTCTGTGACAGAAAGCTCCTCTAGCGTAGAATGATTTGAGATATGAATAGACTGAAAATCTGGGAAGTTTGTGGGTCGGTTATTTCTGGTTCTTATACTTGCCTCCAGGTGAAGGCAGAATTAGAGAGAAAGCACCCAGGTGTCTTAAGCAAAATATTGGAAACATTTCCACAGTGAACGCAGCTGCTGGCTGTATCACCAAGCCATGGCCCACTTGGAACCTCAAAATGACCTTGCTTGCTGCACGGACAGTAAAACCGTCTGCTGTTTGGTGTCAAATAGGCCACCTGAGGAAGCGCTTTGCAAATACCGAGTGGCACTTGTGCAATAATTTGGCAAACAAATGAGACCCTGAGGTGAGAACAAGCTGCTTTCTGCAGTAACACGCACCTGACTGTCCAAAGGCTCGTTGGTGTCCTCGGGACACATCTGTCCTTGTTGCTGCTAAAAAGTCTCTCTGCTGGGTGACCAGATTTTGGGGGTTTCTCAGAGATCGTGGGCTGCTTTGTGTCAGAGGTCAGACAGCCTGGGTTTGGCCCATGAAGAGCAAGCAGGCGCGTGGTTCTCCCTCTCTGCTCTGGGGTTTTTTTCCTGTTGCTCATGTCAGGCTGGCTGAGCTTGGGAGCACTCCACGGTGCGCGCTGATGTCCCAGGGCAGCAGTGTTTGCTGGGATTGTTTGGGATGCTATGACTTAAGAACGGCCGTCCAAAGGTAAACAAAGTTTTTGTCCTTTCTTCACTCTTTTCCAAGTGGAATATAAAGCTTTTGTCTTCTTTTTAATGGTGTGTCAAGGCAAGAATGCTCTCTCGGTGATCCTTATCTTAGGGAGTGTTTGTCTGCTCCCCATAGAGCACAAATCGAGGTCTCATTTCACAGCTGCGTGGACTAGTCTAGCCTAGGTTAATGCCTTGGCCAGGACAGTGGTCTAGCCTTAAAGCTAGGAATAGACACCACTGACTGCCCTCGTCCTAGTTTGTTTTTGGTTATCGTGTGTGTACAGCATTTATCGTAGGAAAGTTAGTATGATCTAATACCTAAGAATAAGCAAAAAAATTGGATCCTGCTTCCTTGTGTGGCTCATTATCTGTGTATCTTTGGTAGGCTGAGCTTCCTCCTCTTCCAACTGCCCTACTTAAAAAAAAAACCTATAAACTGCACTTGTCTGTTGTTGATCTTGTTGGTCTGTAGAACATTCTAAAAGTAATTCTGGGCTTGTCCATCAGAGCCCGTGGATCCAGCCATGTCAGACCTTTCTGAGCGGTCCATGTTGCAGACGTGCCAAGTTTTACACATTGTCTGCGTTTGCTGGTGCATTGTTTTCTTCCAAATGTCAGTGAGCATAAAACAATTGACATCAGCAGAAGCACACAGACTGTACCCATCTGACTCTGTCGGTGAAAATCCAGTAAAACGCTAGTGAAATTCCAGAGCTGATGTAGGATTCGTCAGCTGCCAACAGTAAAATCGGGGCTTGCCAATTTGATGGAAATTCAGAGCTCTTCAGCTGGAAAAGCTGTGGACACTGCAAGAAGCCAACTACAATCACACAGCGGGGCCACCTCATAAGAAAAGAGAACGCTTCACTCTGTTTTCCATGTGGAGGCATCTAGAAGACTTGCCTCGGATTTGCAGCTTCTCCAGAGGAGTCTGGTTTGTGACGTGGTTGTAATCGAGCCTCAATTCCTCCTTGTTACATGAAATCCTGCAGAAAGGCCGCTGCTCTTTCTGCTTTCGGCTGGATGGCTGCTGTTATCTGCAAGGTTCAACAGGGACCTACTCTTATCCTTCCAGGAGTCCTCCCATTACATCTGTTACCTTGTGTGATCCAGCACCCGTGGATCATATAATCATAGAATGGGTTGGGTTGGAAGGGACCTCAAAGATCATCGAGTTCCAACCCTCCTGCCATGGCAGGGACACCTCCCACCAGACCAGGTTGCTCAAGGCCCCATCCAACCTGGCCTTGAACACTTCCATATCCAGTGTGGATCAGCATCCAAAGCATGTTTTTCAGTAGGGTCAAGCAGGAGAAGTGGCCTAGTGCCTGCTCTGCCGTGCCACGTTAGCTTGGCAGGACGAGGAGTGAGCTGAGCTCTCTACTTGGGTTTTCTCTCAGTGGAGTATCTCCAGCAATGCCTGCTCTGAAACGCTATTGGGAAAGGATGAAAAATGCTGCCAGAAGAAAAGGTCGTAGCCTTTCCATTCTATTTTTGAGTGCTCTAATGCTGTATTCTTCCAATATTTGAGCTATTGATTTAAATCGCCATTGGCTAGAACACTTGATATTTTTTTGTCTCGTGGCGTAGAATCCAAATTTACTCTGGCTAGCGTGGAAACCAGACACGGGTCTAAATTAATAGTTCCTGATACAGTGTCAAAATCCTGTCCAAGCATCCCTGGATTCAATGGTGATCAAGTCTGCATCTCAGCCTGTTATGCTCTTAGATTCAAGCACTCGTGCTCAGACCAGGCTGAGCAGAGCAGTGGCCTTCTGACCTTCTTTTATCTTTCCTACTTTGTAAGATTCAGCCTGTCTTCAAAGACATGCCAGTGACTTCTACTGAGAGAAAAATAATCTCCAAGTAGTTTGTGCATCTGGTTTCCTACCTCCAAGAGCCTTCTGGTGCAGTTTCCCTATCAAGAATCTTGCAGTGGTTGATGCGAATAGGAAGTCCCTGTGCGGTGGCTCTTTCTGAATCCCCAGTGACCATCTGGTGAAGATGGGCTCCTCATCACACCTTCTAAATTTCACGGTTTGAAAAAGCGTTGCTTTGATCTTACTTGGTGCCCTTTTCCTTGATGATCTCTAGGTGCATCCTTAGAAATAATTAGAGCCTTCAGCTCTTCCCCTCACGGTTAGCTGAGGTTCAGAAAACGCCTGGCACAACTGAATGTTCATCCTGAAATTGCCAGAGGCAGGAGTGATTTGGTCACGTGGATCAAATAATAGACAGCAGTATCGATTCATAGTAAAGAGAATGCTAACATCTCAGTTAGTGATGTGAATTGTCTCCAGAAAGTCTTGCCCTGTGTTGCACAGGCTCCCAACTGGCAAAAAATGAAGGAAAATCAGGAATAACCTGCAGAACTTGCTGCCGAGACCTGTGTTAGCTTGAGCTGCATCCTCAGCATCACTGAGAAGTATCATGGCTTTCAGAGTTAAGGCTTTTCAGGACAAATCTTTTCTCCAGATGGATGTTTCCAGCCTCTCGCTGACCTGTCATGAGGCTTTTTTCCCCCCTCTACTCTTTTTAACTGCAAGTTTATGGAATTTTATGAAGTGCAACAGCTACATCATTGTCTGCCTTTTAGATTTATCTGTGGTCTAGCCTTTCCTAATTCAAATTTAATATATTTATGTCTGAATTCTTTCATTTTACAGCCATGTCCCATTGTTACCATGCCGCATCAGGAACAGAACTTGATACGCTCGGTTCAATGAGCTGTGTCTTTGGAAAGGCCAGCAATAAATTAAGTTCTGGGATCTCCTGTCTGACAGATCTTAATATCTTTCTATTATGTCTCCAGCTGCCTCACCAGTCAAGAATAGGTAAAGTAGACCCTGATTAATTTACCTGGAGAGAGAACAATGCTGTAATTCTGCATTCAAGTACTGAAATCTACTCAGAGCACCCCTGAAGTCAACGGGCTGCTTAGAAAAAGACGTGCCGGTGACTCTGTTCCAGTCACACCCCCGTGCAATAGTCCCATTGAGTTTTATTTTTTATTTCCCCAGAGCTACTTTGAGAAAAATATGCTGATTAAATAGGGGAAAGCAGAAGGAAGCCTTCCACTGATCTGGGCCGTTGCTTGTTCAGAGTGGACGGAAAAATGTGCCCCTCTTTGTTTTAACAAAAAAAAAAAGCTATTTGCTCTTGATGAAAGGTTAGTTTGGTAGATTTATTAGAGGAATAAGGCGGCTTTAAACAGGTAAAATCAGCTTCCTTTGCCAACGCTAAGGAGAGAAGCTGTATTTTTGCCTGTTTCAGGCTTCGACCCATTAATGTCAAGCTTAATTGTGATTTTAAGATGCTCATTCACAGGGAAGATGAAGTGAATGGCCTTATCTGAGCTACAACCAACATGTATCTATTGACTAAAATTAACTGTTTCTTGCCAGCGCCATTCCTAACTTTAGACAGGACTATGTATTTGTTGAGCCTATGCTAAATAGTTGCAATATACTGAATATATTCCATAGTTTTGAGAACTGAGAACATGTATCACTTAACAAGAGGACTCAGCAGCTTTATCACGTTTGTGGTGAGCAATTTTGACCTTCCTCATATAACACCAGTAACATCTAGGCAGAAAAAAACAGAAACTCTTAATAAATCACTGACTTTAACGGTGACAGAACCTTAGACTGGACATTAGGAAAAAATTTTTCACGGAAAGAGTAATCAGATACTGGAACAGGCTGCCCAGGGAGGTGGTCGAGTCACCATCCCTGGAGGTGTTTAAGGGTGGTTTAGATGTGGTGTTGGGGGATATG
>JAVSBS010025296.1:19060-33617 GCA_033124195.1 Coracias cyanogaster | reverse complement strand
CGCGTCCAGGCACATTTGGAATCTCTCCAGAGGAGATTCCACAACCTCTCTGGGCAGCCTGGGCCAAGCTCGGACACCCTCACAGCAAAGAACTTTCTCCTCCTGTTCAGGTGGAACCTCCTGGGTTCTACTTGGTGCCTGTTGCCCCTTGTACTGTTGTTGGGCGCCCCTGAAAAGAGTCTGGCTCCATCCTCTTGCCCGCCACCATTAGCTATTGATAAGCATTGACAGATCCCCTCTGAGGCTTCTCTTCTCCAGCTCAGCAGCCCCAGGGCTCTCAGCCTTTGTCAGAGAGATGCTCCAGTCCCCTCATCATCTTCATAGCCTCTATTGGACTCCCTCCGGTAGTTCCTTATCTCTCTTTAACTGGGGAGCCCAGAACTGGACACAATCCTCCAGAGATGGCTTCATTGGAGCAGAGTAGAGGGGAAGGAGAACCTCCCTGACCTGCTGGCCATGCTCTTCTTAATGAACCCAATGCACCCATGGTCAGGTCTTACCCAGAAAGCATTTTGTGCTTACAAAATAGAAGGCTGGTGAGCCAGGGTAGTCACGTTTTTATAAGAGTTGGGAAAGGCCTAACAGATCTGATGCAAATGACCCATCCAGATCCACTGCTCTGTGGTGGGAAGAGCCTGTGTCTCAGTGGAGATGCAAGGATGGTCTTCGCTGGTCAGAGATGGGATTTGAGATCCAAGTCCTTTGGAGGATATCTGTAGAATTGACCTCTGCAAGCCTGATGGTACGAGCTGACACAGGTAGGTCACTGGCAAGTGCTGTTTTCTGTGTCTAGTATGAGGTTCAGCAAGTCAGTCCTCATAGTTGCATCTGATCTTCTTGCAAGTAATTTAAACATGCAGCTGTATATTAATTGGGGTCAAGGCTGCAATTAGATCCTGAGTCATGCAAGAATAGCTTATCTTCTAGATTGTCTGCAGTACTTCTCAGTTTATGGAGGGTTTTAGGATGTCAGGGGCTTGGGAGGAGCACCATCAGTGGTTTCCCTTCCTCGGCGTTTCCTCTGTTGAGGTGACTACTTGCAGTGCCCGTCACGGATCAAACAGCTCCGTGTGCGTCCGGGGAAGGCAGCTGGAAGTAGTCGTATCCTTGGCCACATAACTATGACCATATTGTTGTAGTTCAAGCTATCGTGTTTGTCTATCTGACTCTTATCATCGAGTATATACAATTTAAGTTGGTTTTAATTATTTTCTGTCTGTCTAGAAACCAAGAGTTCCTTTTGCCGCAGCCTGCAGATGTTACAAACATGTTTTTCTAATGAGACACATGGCACATTCCAGAGCAGCACATGTACTTGTTTTCAGCCTGAAAATTGAATCTTTTCCCTGTTGTTAAAACAAAGTTTGTAAAACGCGATTATAATAAATAAACTACAGACTCGAGGGTCTTTTGTAAGATGCGTGGTGAGTTCCTAATGATTACTTCATGGGTTTTTTAGTGAGCCTGAATTTTGTTTTTACTTTGATTTGCAGTCAATGTGAAGTGAAACCTGTCTGATACCACGTCTTATTTCTTAGTGCGGTTGGCAGACGAGTGGAAAAGGTGATATTTCTGTCTGTGCTTACTGGGATTGCTCACAAAGATCGGAGCTGCCAGTTCTAGATTTAAGCCATTCTTGTAGCATTTTACATTCTAAAAGCAGAGGAAACTGTGAAGGCAGATTCAGTGGAGAAGGGATCCCAATAAATGTAATATTATCCAGATGTTTTTCATTCCGTTAGTGTCTGACTGAAGGATAACTCGCTCAGCTGTGGAAGTTCATGTCATGGCATATCCAAGCCAAGACCTTAGTAACTTGATAATGATCCACTCAAATGTGAGGACTCTTATCTTCTAAGATGAGAGCCAGTCATTGTTTCAAGGGAAGTCAGAAGAAAACTTTCTTTTGGGGCCAGTTGTCTGTGATTAAATTTCTTCTTCCTTTTCTTGTGAAGATCTGGGACTGTCCGCTTTGAAAGACGTGGCATTGGTTGCGATGGTCCTTGAACCAGATCCAGCACAGTAATTCCCATCTCTGCTCTGTAAATGTGGGAGGTTTTAGCAAATTCAGTGAAGTATTTTGAATATGAAGGGAATGGCTCCTGACTTAAGCTGGGTGTGTTTTGGAGCCAATTTTGTGTTTTTTTGTAAATCATCATTTCTGTTGTTATTTTATTCACGCCTAATTACATACAGAGAGATTTTTTTTTTTCCCCTGCATCTTGAAGAGGGGTTTAGTGTTTGAGGATCCAAATATGCCGCTGTTTTCCACAGCGACAGGACACGGTTTAGATTTTGGATACTCTGTCTTGCCTCAGTCTTTGCCCTTCTTCAGTTGATGAGACTTCACTCTCGTTTGCTTCTTGACTGTGTTGCCACCCTTGGGGTTTTTCCATCATGGTATAAAGTTCAAGCAACTCATCTTCTCCTAGTCACCTTCCTATGTGATTCACCATTTTGGTACAATTAGTCAAATCCCCATCTTTTTTTCCCTTCCCATAGTTCTGCTCATTCTGTGGGTGTCTCCCAGGACCCCTACCTAGGTACCTTGAAAAGCTATGAAATTGCATGCCCACAATATGACTTTAAAGCTTATTCCTTAAAAAAAAAAACACACAAAAGAGGACAGGCGACACTGGGCTGTAGCTTTTTATAGCTGTTTTTAACTCGCTTTGTGTCATTGACTTTGAGCTGTGTCATTTTAGGGTAAAATGGGCCTGAATGGTGGAGATGGTTCCAGCATTAAACGCAAATCTCAGCTCACTGTACTGAAAGCACTTCTTTTTTTCGGTCTCTTACAAAGAACCACAATGATCTCTAAAGATTTGGATTCTTCTCTGCATGTAGCCTCTGTATAATTTCAGTAAATCAAACCATGGCCTACCCTACTCCGACCAGAAGCATTCTGATATTTATCCGTGTTTGGTGATGTGAAAGTTTGCGTGTGTTTAAAATGTTAGCAGGGACTTTCAGAACAGTTGTTACAGAGGAAGGAAAGAGAAAGCTCTTCAGTGAAACCATGTAGGAGAATATGAGACAGGCTGGATGGGAGACTCTGTGTACGTGTGTTTTGGAACCAGCTCAGACTCCCAAGAGGGACACAAATTTTGCCATTCTCACCTCCTTCCATTAGGCAGGGTTTTCTTTCCTGCTTTAGAAGAAGGAGGTTCTTGTTCAGAAGAAGAAGGTTTTTCTTTCTTGATGTTGCCGTCACCGTTGGCTCCCTCTTTGTTTTGCTGTAGCAAAACAGGAGGCGATGAAAATTAGCAGAGGAGAGGTGCCTGCAGGGAAAATGTCTCCTCCTTGTCTTGCTCGTTCGTTCTTGGGACCCTTCTGGGGACCCAGGCAGGAGAGGGGAATTGGAGAATATGGCTGTTTCTTCTGGGAAGACCTACTGTTGTCATCTGAGATAGCAGCAAGTGTTCCTCACCTCTGAAAGTCAAGCTCCAAGTGCATTGTCCTAGCATTCAATGCAGAGGAAGGACAATATAATTTTCCAGCTCCTGTGGAGGTCTTTCCTCTTTTGCATACAATTAACTTCCTTCTGCCAAAACTGCCTTGGCCTCAGAGCTCCCAGTTTGGAGACTAGTTTCTTTGTGGTGTGTGAGTTAACCCTGAAAGCCCGTAATCCCCTCAAGGACTGCCACACGTCATCTCCACATGCCGGTCATGTCCTAGGCCATTCTGGTCAAATAAGTGGAATACATTTTCCAGGAGAACATTACAACTTGCTATAAATTCTCTGCCAAGCGCTTCTGCTATCGTCCTTCTTGGTTACGTCTAACTAAAACAACATGTTTTAGTTCAAATGAGGGGAAGAAGCCCACAATAAAGCCCATTCTTTCTCAGAGCACATCTCACCCAACTCCAACCTCATCCCCTCAGGAAAGAAGTGACCGTCCAGTTCTACATGGAGAAAATTTGAAAGAAGCTCTGGATGAAATATTGACAGCACGTGACAGTATCAGCCGTTGCTGCGATTCTTTCCAAGGTGTGTAGTAGGTGAGCGGTGCCCATTTTACGTTCCGCTGCTGCGTGCGTTCTGAGTTCACCCGTGGCATCGCTCGAAGACAATTGCATGGCAAGAAACCGAACAAAGTAACAGTGACATCCTAGAAGACAGCGAGTGTGTCCCTGGTGAGCCGCTGCTGCGAGGGTCACCCATTCCCAGGGCTGGATGGCTTCATGTGTAGAATTTAATGAGCTGCCAAGTGCTTCTAAATGTCAGAAAGTCCAAAACACATGGTACAGACCATGGCGCAGCCAGAAACGCACAGACAGAAATCAGTTCTTTAGCTCGCAGCATCTCCAAGTTAATTTTCCATGAAGGTTTCTCGCTTTGCCCTCCTCTGTTGTTTTCCAGACTCTGAAATGATGAGTGTTTTTCCCCAGAGGCAGACAGTTGCCCAGGTTAAGGGCCGCCACGATGATAATTGCCTTTATTTCCTAGAAAAAGAAGAACGGCTTTTCTTTTTGGCGTTTCACTCAGCTGAGCTGCGTCTCCCTGATCAGGTGATGCAAAAATGTTGCTTATCTGATGTGGTGTCAGCAAGCAAAGCAAACCAGAGCTGTTCCCACCAGCGTGCCCACGCGGGTGGGATGAGGAAAGGAAATAGCTGGATAAAAACCGAGAAGATGAGAGTGTGTGTTTGTTGGGGGAGAGAATAGAAAGCCCATCCTCAAGCTAGAAACTTTCACAAGTGAAGCTTCTACAGCAAACCAGAAATTTAAGTCGTTCTAGTCGCTCCTGATAGAATAAGGATTTATCCAACTTGCACAGCAAAGGGAGTGGTGGGGTTGGCACAAATTAAAAGTGTGAGAAGAGCCTTCCTGCCAGTTCTTTTTACAATCCAAAGTCTGCTCTGCTCTCCTTTGGCCACAGTCTCTTGAGCTGTGGGTTTTAAAGCCTTTGGAAAAAAAAAATTAAAAAAATCTGTTGAGATTAAAACAAACAAACAACGGATCTTTCTCCTTCCCATTCCTCCCAAACCAGGTTTTCCACATTCAAGGTCTGCTTGTCTGTGGAAGCTGTTTATAACCCTGGCACTTGCAAATTTTTTACAGAATGGAAATTTCTTCATGATGCGGGTGATTTCTGGTGTGGACTCAATGCTGTTTTCTGTTGGCTGACCACGGTCTCTTGCTGCCTTGTGCCGTAAATACAACTACCAAGGTTGGGCTCATTACCTAATAAGATGATCAGGACCGTGCTGGATCTATGTCCAGCAGTGTTCCCACCATGAAAGTGTCAAGGAAGCCGTGACGTGGCCTAGATAGCTTATCTACCACAGAAGGTAGTAGATACACTCACTTACAAGGTGAGTTTTTTCCATTGCTCCTGAGGTGTTCACTGCATCCAACTTTGAGGATTTAATCCTGGTGCTTTCAGCCTACCTGTCTCCTCACCGCATCTCAGGAGCTTTGAACATTGCACTAGAGGCTCTGCTGAGTAATTAGAAAGTCTAGATAATGGATTTAGGCTCCTCCCTTAAATGCCTGAATTTAAAAGCTTTAAATGCCTCTGTTGTAGGCCAGGTAAGGGTTGAAGTTCTCTGGAACAGACTGCAGAAAGACATCTCCCAACTGCCTGTTGATGGTGGCTGCTCTTCCCTTCGGGAAGTTTGTCAGCTCTGAGTTGGGTGTGCTGGAGGGCATCATCCCATCCCACGTGTCTAGGAGAAGTGAGAAAGCCTAAACAGCTTGGGGGATTCAAGCTGGACTTCCAGAAAGCCTTTCAACTGATGAGCTCTGATTTTCAAAGTGACAAATGTAGCAACCCTGGAATTTTGTTTGTTTGATACAGAAGTGAGCTGGTAAAAGCAGTAAGTAGATGTTCTGTTAAAAAACACCCTTGCACTGGCATTAACCAGGATTGATCAGAGGCTTCAAAGAACCTCTGAGCTTGTAGATGCTCACTTGTTTGTGAAGAGGTAAGGGCAGAGTTTTAGAGCACACCTTGCAACCAGCACAACGGAAACAGATGGCCCGCGTTTTACAGAGTGGAGTTCTTCCACCCTGAAGGATGTTCCGAGTCCGGCAAAGGGAGTTGTGCTTGCAAATCCCATTCCTGCTAAGGCTTTCTCCTGGGATTGGTGCTGCCCGCTCTGCCTGTGCGCACATGTAGACACGTGCAGCTTTGCAAAAGCCTTTTGGGGGCTCAGCTCCTTTCAATAATGCCAAAATCATTCTGTATTTACCGGTATGTATCTTTTTTCTTCTGAACTTTGTAAAAGAATTGGTACTTTTTCCCCTCCTCGGTTATTTTCTTTCAAATGCTTAAGTGAAAAGGGCTTTTTCTTTTTTCTTTTTTTTATTTTTTTTTTTCCCCCAGCATTAATAAATTAATTACTTGAGATGGGAAAGGTGTTTTCAATTAGAGCTGGCACGTCTGAGCCTTCCACCAGGGTTACAGGTCTCCTTGGGGTCAAAAAGAGCAAATAATAGCTCAGCCTGGCTGTATATTGAGATTATGCTGTGTATGAGAGTATTGTGGTACCTATATATTATTGGGTAATCTCAGTACTGTTTGGTCTTACAGCTCTTCATAACTAGTCCAAAATGGGTCTTGTTGCTACTGTTGTTACCTTCTTTATATCCTTTTATTGTCTTGCAACCCTTTGTATCGCGAAAGGCCCCATTGTGTTGGATGCTGTACAAATCAGACATAGACATATTGCTTTTCCACAAATTGCTTACAATTTAAGTGATGTTAGACATTTATTCTTGCCCAGAGATGTCTCCATGTTAGTTGTTACCTTTTTGATTCTGCTCATTCCTCTCTAGCAAACCAGTTCCCGTTAAAACACGGGTGCAATGGTTCTCTTGTGGTCTGGAGTGTCCAAAACGACAGTTTTTGGACAACTAGGTTTTTGGAGACCTGAGCTCTGTGTGTAAGAAATGTAGGATGGGGCCTGACCTATTGCTAACGGTGGAAGGAGATTCCTTGTATCCAATCTGCCGCGATTTCCCCCCTCCCCGGGTAAAACGCATTGCAGGAAACCAGCATGTCTCAGCATGACCCCATTTTGGGTGAGAAGCAGTTCAGATAACCAAGGCTGAGCAGTTCCAGTTCCTTGCAGCTGCTGGGACCTGCCAGTCTCGCTGAGCACAGGGACAGAGGTTGCCTCTGCAGGTGGGTTTTATCAGTGGCAGCCTCCCACCTGCGTGCCCGGTCAGCAACAGAATCATAGAATCATTTTAAGTTGGAAAAGACCTTTAAGGTCATTGTGTCTAACCATTAACCTAATTGTACCAAGTCCGCTGCTAAACCACGTCCCTCAGCGCCACATCTGCACGGCTTTTAAACACATCTAGGGATGGTGATTCAACTACTGCCCTGGGCAGCCTGGGCCAGGGCTTGACAAACCTTTCAGTGAAAAAATTCTTCCTAATGTCCAACCTGAGCCTCTCCCAATGCTACTTGAGACCGTTTCCTGTTGTCCTGTTACTTGTTCCTTTGGAGATGAGGCCCCCAACTGTCTCCAACCTCTGCTCAGGGAGTTGTGCAGAGCCAGAAGGTCTCCGCTGAGCCTCCTTTGCTCCAGGCTCAACACCCCCAGGTCCCTCAGCTGCCCCTCACCACACTCCTGCTCTAGACCCTTCCCCAGCTTCATTGCCCTTCTCTGGCCACGCTCCAGCCCCTCAAGGTTCTTCTTGGAGTGAGTGGCCCAAACCTGATCCCAGGATTTGAGGTGCAGCCTCACTGGGCACTTTCCAGCCGCTCTTCCCCCGGCCTGGAGCATTGCAGGAGGTGGTTGTGACAAAGTGCAGGACCTGTCCCTTGGCCTTGTTGAAGCTCATACAATTGGCCTCAGCCCATCGATCCAGCCTGGCCAGGTCCCTGTTCCTGATGAACTGCGCTTTCTCGTTGCAGTACAAGATAGCAGGCCAACGTTAACCGGGATGGATTTTTTTCCTTGTTTGCACAGGCCCTTCATGCTTCTGCCGCCGCTGATGGAGTGGATGAGAGTGGCCATCACCTACGCCGAGCACCGGCGCAGTTTAACCGTGGACAGTGACGATATCAGGCAGACAGCCCGACTGCTCTTACCGGGACTGGACTGCGAGCCCCGGCAGCTAAAGTACGTGAGCTAAGCTTTATACACAGCTAAAGTAGTTGTAACTCCTCACGATGTTCTTCTCGCCATGTTTCATAGGAGCCAGGCCTCAGAACACGACACAGACAATAGATGTTTAACCTTTTAGTACTCCAGGAGATAAACTTTGGCCAAGCACTGCAGCTGGGCTGGAAGGATTTTTGTCTTGCCGAGAGTTACGTAGGAGGAATGGGACAGGGAAGGATCAAAATGCAAGTATTTGGCCTTGATGATGAGATTATTCTTTGAGATACCTTGGTAAGAAGTATCGGTACCTTTAAAAATCCTCCCCTCACGTATATATTGAACAGGGATTTATAATTAGCGTGGTTCATTAGCACATCATAGGTATTTTATTGAGGTTTGTAGATCTTTAACTTGCTGTCTCTAGCACTGGTTTTGGTATCGGGGTTACATCTCAACCCTTATTGAGTACAAGGTAAATTCTTGTTCTTGCAGTAAATTTTGTCCCACATATACCTTTGGGTTAAATGAGTGGGTGGGACACATTAATAACAACAAATAATACTTCAATCATGCTCTTACGTGATGAAATGATTGCCTATAAAGATAAAAATACACCAATACTCTTCAAATTGAACAATAAAAGCAACAAGAGGCTTTTAATCAGGAGCCCTGGGTCTGGATTTGTTGCTTTCTACTTTTTCCTTCTGGCAGCCAAGGAGGCTCTTGCCTTTTTGCCACATCTCTGTCTCCCCGTTTGTGAGTTGAGGGGTGGTTCTTACACTCTCAAAGCCGAATGAGTTGGTGGGTACGGTGGTGCAGCTGCATGACCGACTGTTTCATCTGCTGCAGATGACTCCTAGTCTTATGCTCAGCTCTCAGTCCATGCCGTTCTCCTGAGCCGTGGCACCCGACCGAGCGAGAGTGCTGCTGGTCTGTTGAGAAATGAAGGTACAGAGGTGAACTTCAGCAGTTATTTCAACTCCTTGGCTTCAGAGTGGAAGGGAGCAGCTGAACTTGGACTTGGCATCCGCAAAGCAGGAGTTATACTTAGTCCTGGAAGGCTTTTCTTCTCCCTTTT
This sequence comes from Coracias cyanogaster, assembly GCA_033124195.1. NCBI lineage: Eukaryota > Metazoa > Chordata > Aves > Coraciiformes > Coraciidae > Coracias > Coracias cyanogaster. The sequence continues at coordinate 24,476 of JAVSBS010025296.1, read as the reverse complement.
CTCTGCCAGCGTACGTGTGCTCTGTCCCAGTTAAAGCACACGCCGCTCTGGATCATAGATGGATGGTAGCTGCTGGTGTAGGCAACTTACTATGGGCTAAACTCATTTTAGATGTGTGCCTAATGCTCGCCAAAACCGTCGACCTTCTTTGATGAACAGGACTGCAGAAGACCGACCTAATCACAAGGACTTCCAGTCGCTTTCAGGACTTTTCCTTCAGTCTCTCCTTTGGAAAGCCTTTTGATTCAAAACTGAATCCAAACCTTCTGCTTCAAAGGTGTCCCACCCAATCTCTGCGCTGGGTTTTTGTGCACGTTAACATACAAAACCAGGTAGTCCCTTACGTATGGCTTGTATACCTTAAAAAGCAAAAAAAACCCCAAAACGAGGACAGGGATTTGGGTGTCTGGTTTTGGTGCTGGTGTGAGTTAAAAGGAAACACTTCGAGACAGCCTTTGTGAACATGGGTTCATCTCAGTAACTTCAAAGGGATGCCGGAATGTTGCAGCTCTGAAATGAAGGTCTCGATAGAAACCTGGCAGGTCCAAAATAATGTCAGCAATAAATAAAAGCGAGCAGCAGGTATCAAGGGCCTCAGCCACATGATGTGGGATGTTCAGGCCTAAGATAATTGAATCGCTGGGTTGTTAAGGGTTGGCAGTAGTGGCCCAGGGCAGGAGTATGTTAGAGGTTTCTATCTGATTTGTTTTGATTACAGAAAGAATGGCAATTCTGTAAGAAAACCAAGATCTGCACACCATTTACCTCACCAAACTGTTCCTCCCTAGGCAGGGTGCATCCCTGCATTAAAGTAACGCGCAGCATCTTTGTAGTAGAGGGCAAAAATCAAGCTTGATCAGGTCTTTGTTCTGAACCGTCTCGCCTGGGTTTTCTCTTTAGAGGTCTAAGGATGTTCTGTGATGTGTGGCATCAGAGAACAAGCATCGTTGTCTTTTTGCTGCATGAAAGATTTAAGCAAACAGGAAAAAAAAACAAACCCATGAGGAGAGAGCAGCGCCTCGTTTCCAGTGCCATTGTATGACCCTTTAAAGCAGTCATTTGTTTCTAGCCATTGCAGCACGTTGAGGGGAAAAGGACGTCTTGGAACCGAAGGCAAATTTCTCCCCGGCTTGCTGTGTGACTGCAGGCAGACTGCAGCTCGCTCTTCCTCACCGCACCGCCTGAAAGTCACCTAATGATAGTCCCGTGCAGCGGTGATGGAGGAGGTCGGGTCTGTTGAAATCCCTGAAAGAGAAGTTGTGCAGAGTAGCGACGTATAATTAGGACAACCTGGAATTCAGACCTCCAGTATCTATCCTCTGGCACAGACTGCTTGGGCAGTGGAGTCATCCACAACAACCCTTCGTGTCTCGATGGATGACACCTTCTAATATGACGCCTTCCGTTGGTGCTGGCTGGACAATTAGAAACATCTTCAGTCCTCGCCTGTTACTGGCGAAACGATAATCGGAGCGAGGAGATGCTAGACGGCAGAGAACTGAGTTTCTCTTCCAGCTGCTTAAATAGAAACGTTGGGATTTTAATACTAGGTTATTATCACATGCTGCTTTTTAATTATTTATTTTTTTCTCCTCACTACAAGCCAAATTGAAATCACTCACTACCAGCACTGATAGTAGTAGTTATTGCTTATGAAACCCAAACAAGGTGCAAAGCCAGGGACCGTCCCTTCAAACGCTTTTCTGAAGTTCACTGGGTTTCAAGCGATGTGGTTTTATTTCACTTTTTTTGCATAGAATTCTTCTTCTCCTCCTTCTACACACTCATTGCACCTACCTAATATTGTAGCGTCATAACGGTACCAATTACCTGAGGAGAAAAAGATTTTTAATTGACTGGCCTAGCGTTGGGGTTTATGTGCGTGTCTAACGTTAAGCCTTTTGTCTCAGTGTCCTCTTGTTCTCCGTTCTGTATGTGTCCTAACCCAATATCTGGCTGCTTCCGAGACCTTAACCTTCTGCTGGACTCAGCTGCCTCGGAGACACGTTTTATTTGCAGATGCGTCTCCCAAGAGCTGGTGACTCCAGGACAGTCACTTGGCTTCCCTGCTGACTGTTCCCCAAATCGTACCCTGATGTAGTTCCTTTCTGAAAGCAGCTGCGGCGAGATGCTGGTTTCCCCCGTACAATGTGACCGGTCACCGAGGGATCTTTGTTAACTCAGCGTATTGTTCATAGCATCTGCTCACCATTTGTCAGCCACTATCAAGGCAAGCTCAGAAGCATTCAAAAATGACCGGCTGAATTAAAAACATGAATAAGATTCATCTTGAATCTTCTCCGTGAAGTGATGAGTGTTTTACTTATCTGGTGGGCCCTACAAAGTTTCCAGAAGAGGTTACCCGTGTAGGAAGAATCTCATTTTTCAAAGGAACTTGGCAGGCTGATATCTCACTCTCTGAGAGTTTGCTCAAGAGCCCGTGTTGAAAACCAGACAGTGGAGAAGGCACTTGCCCCAAAATAACATCAAAGGGCTGACCCTGTCAATGCCCAGCGGAGATGGGAAAGCCCCATTGGGCAAAGTTTCTTCAGTGAAGGAGAGATAATTCCTGGTTTGGAATTCAGAAGTCTCTGAGCAGATAACCAGAGGATTTACAGTAATCCCTGGGCTCCTGCCCAATGAGATAAAGGTCATTTGATGGTCATCTACAGGATAAGGATTTGCTACAGCCTCCTAGAAACGTTAAGACACTTCCTTTTATTGGGGTGTTGAGAATGTTCCATGCCCTAAATTTGATTTTTATTTCATAATTTTAAAAAAAATTTAATTTTCTCTTCCAGAAAAGAATAAGGATCATTATCTGCTTTCAGAAGAGCCTTTTATTTCAAAGTAATAGCTAGTCTGGCAGACAGACAGACAGACGTAATTGTCTCACCCTAGAACTTAGCTGGTATTTATTAGATACACTTTCCCCCTCTTTTTCCTTGCAGCATGTTTTCATATATGTTTGAAGGACTATCCTGTAACGAGCAGAAAAACACAAATATGATATCCAAAATATATACAGCTAATTATTTAAAGCCACTGGGTTTTGGGGGGGGTTGTGAGAAGGAGAACTGAGGAACCCTGGTTGCTGCAGGTTTGCAGCCCTGGCTGCTCAGTGCCCGTATGATATGGGCATATTCCAGCATCCTCTTCTTGTTTTGTTGAAAGAAAAGAAAAAATCCAGAATTTTTTTTTACGTTTCACAGACCTGAGTGCTGCTTTAGTTCCTTCCGAAGACTTGATGCTAAGGCTGCTACAGAAAAATTCCAGCAGGATCTGGGTTTCCGAATGCTCAACTGCGGAAGGACGGATCTGATCAACCAAGCGATCGATGCGCTGGGACCCGACGGCGTTAACACCATGGATGATCAGGTAGGTCAAAAAAGCAAACGCACTCATTCTTTTCACGAACAAATGGCGCGTTCCTTTCCACGTGGCGAATCGCTTCTCGAGGCCGCCGTTAGTTGCCTCTCCCAAGGCTTTTCTAATTCGAGCTTGCGTTTGCGTCTGAAGATGTATCCCTCAAAAAAACCAACCCCCGAAAGCCAGTCAAAGCCTAGAGGGGAGTGTTCCTTTATCAGCTGGAATGTCGGTCTGTCCCTTGGATGGCCCGTCTCGGGCGCTGATGGAAGACAGGTTCATACGCTGGCTGTGAGTGGAAAGCCTGATGGTGTCTTTAACACTAAGACAACGTCAAAACAAAGTGGTTTTTGCCAATGATACTCTCTTCTGGTTCAACAGCCCCAATCCAGCCCGGGTCAGCGGTGAGTGCCCAAAAGGTGTTACTGTCGGATGGCTTTCAGGCGTGAAGTGCGTTAGGTGGTCTCAGTAGAGCCTGACATGTCAGAAACAGCACCGAGAGCCCCGGTAGCTTCAGTGTCAGTCAGGATTGGCTTTGTTGGAAGTCCATCACGCTGATGTGTCTGTTTTTTTCCTTTTGACCCGTTCCCCGCTCAGCTACATTGAACCACAGGGATGTGGTTGTCTGGGGAGTCTTCAGCTGCTTCTGCTTGTGCTGTCAGACCCATCAAGTAACAGCAGCGTGTTCTCTGGGGCATCGTTGAGGGCGTTGAATTAGCTTTTAATCTAAAAAAAAAACACAACACCTCTCCCAAGTAAACACTTGTTACAGCTGTCACAGCAACCAGAATGAGCTGTCGTGTCTCAGCAGCAGCAGGATGTTTAGCAGGAGGAAGGATTTGTGTTCAAGTAGAGAGGTTTGCTCACAGGCAGCATTTTAGTGCAGTAGGATTTCAGACCAGGTTCTGAAACCAGCCCATCTCCCGTGGTGCTTTCCACCATCCTGCACTTTTAAAGGACGTGTGAATGTGTAGGCACGAGCACAAGCAGAAACGACTCCTGCACAAGCTTATACTGAGGTACATACTTAGTGCTGGTGAGGCCACCCCTCAAATCCCAGGCTCAGGTTTGGGCCCCTCACTTCCAAGAAGGACCTTGAGGGGCTGGAGCGTGTCCAGAGAAGGGCAGCTTGTGCCTGCAGACCTGAGTTTTGAATTCTCAGTTCAATTTACTCGTCTATAGAGAGCAGATCCTCCCAAGCCTCCCAAAAGCCAAAGCCACCCATCCCCAAAACATCTTTGCCAACGTGTGGAACTGCCTCAAACACGGGAAGCCCGGAATTGTGGCCGGTTTGGAAAGACACCTTTGTAGGTGGCAAGGTCAGAACTCCTCGGTGTGAGGTGTAGTTCTACCACACAAGCCACGTCCCTCTCTAAAGGTGAAGCTCTGTCATTACACAATGAGCAGCAGAGATGCTGCCTGTGACAAATTTGCATGCTCACAGTAATGAAGGAGGAGGGGGAAGGCTGTAGGACGTGAGCAGGAATGGATTTTACCAGACCGTTTCCTTTCTGTCCTTGGCTACCTCTGGAATGAGCTCCGTAAATAAGGCTCATTTCTCTCATAATTCATCTCTGAGCCGTCATGGTTTGCTGGTTGAGTAGAAAGAGAGAGGGATTTATGGGATGGAAATGCTGAAATATCGTGGCAAATAGGATTTTAGCAATGGGGATAAGTGGCCAAATAAATTAATCTTGCATATTTTTATGTTGTTTTCTACTTCCGGCTCATCTAGCTACAAATGAGCCAAGAAGTGGTATTTCTTTTCTGGCAGCCTTGAGGAAGCTCAAGAATTGTGGACAAGACACGGCTGGGATTTTCAGGGATCCCTTTTGTATTTTTGCAACCTTGTCCCCTGAAGTTTTGTCCCCATCCCTTTCCAGTACCGCTGCTTTGTGCCCACTCCGCCTAGAACCCAAAATGCTTTGGACGTACACAAGCTCTGTCCCTGCGTCTGCACACGTATGTTAAGATTCAAAGTCACTGTGTCTGTGACAGCTGATAAGTATAGAAAGATAACTTCTTTTTTTCTCCTCCTTCTTGAAGGGTA
>JAVSBS010025295.1:48303-60986 GCA_033124195.1 Coracias cyanogaster | reverse complement strand
AACTGTCTCTGTCTGTCTTCATAGGAGAGGTGTTCCAGCCCTCTGATCATCCTCGTGGCCCTTCTTTGGACATGTTCCAGCACATCCATATCTTTCTTGTAGTAGGGGCTCCAGAACTGGACGCAGTACTCCAGGTGGGGTCTCACGAGAATGGAGGGGGAGAATCACCTCCCGCGACCTGCTGGCCATGCTTCTCTTGATGCAGCCTAGGATATAATTGGCTTTCTGGGCTTCAAGTGTACCCTGACAGCCCATGTTGAGCTTCTTGTCCACCAGTACCACCAAGTCCTTTTCTTCAGGCCTGCTCTCAAGCCAGTCATTGCCCAGCCTGTATCGGTGCTTGGGATTGACCCAACCCAGATGCAGGACCATGCACTTGGTCTTGTTGAACTTCATGAGGTTCGCATGGGCCCACCCCTCCAGCCTGTTAAGGTCCCTCTGGATGCCTCCCGCTGGTCCCTCCAGCATGTCAGCTGCACCATACAGCTTGGTGTCATCAGCAAGCTTGCTGAGGGTGTACTCAATGCCACTGTCCATGTCGCTGATAAAGATGTTATACAAGACCGGTTCCAGTACTGATCCTTGAGGGACTCCACTTGTCACTGGCCTCCACCTGGACATGGACCCATTGACAGCCATTCTTTGGGTGCAGCCATCAAGCCAGTTTTTTATCCATTCAGTTGTCCATCCATCGAACCCATATTTTACCAGCTTGGAGACCAGGAGGTCGTGCGGGATAGTGTCAAAGGCTTTGCTTGGGTCCAGGTAAATGACATCAGTTGCTCTTCCCTTGTCTGTTGATGTTGTGACCTTCTCACAGAAGGCCACCAGGTTTGTCAGGCACAATTTGCCCTTGGTGAAGCCATGTTGATTGTACCCAATCACCTCTTCATTATTTTTCTGCCTCAGCAGTGCCTCCAGGAGGATCTGCTCCATGATCTTACTTCCCCAGCCCTGTAGTGTTGACAGGGGTTGTTGTGACTGAAGTGCAGGACCTGGCACTTGGCCTTGTTAAACCTCATACAATTGACCTAAGACCATTCATCCAGCCTGTCCAGATCCCGCTGCAGACCCTTCCTACTCTCAGGTGTAATAGAAAAGTTTGCAGTCAAGAGGGAGAGGAATAGTGATATCCAAACAAGATCAATAGTATCAATTCTGGAAAAGATTTTGAGAGTTGCCTACATGATTTAGCACCCTTAGTTCTGTTTTTTTGAAACAGAGTAGACATGTGAAGAGTTATTAATAGAGATGTTTTCTCCAAAAATTAAGTGTCAAATACTTAAACAAATGGGCTCTGGGATTGGGGTCAGATAGCGTTCACAAAGGCTACTTCTAAGCCTAAGGAGACTAATTTTTCCTTTGGATTCTGAAGAAAGGGAGGTTTTAGTGGGGGACTAATCAGAGCACACACCTAAAATATAGGATTTAGATTCCTGAAACTTCACATCGCACCCTCACCTCCTATGTGGTGATGCTTTTGCTACCCATTGACAGCATCTTGTGTGTGTCACTCCCACAAAGACAGTGGTGCTGTGATGCCAGCCGTGTTTGTGGACAAGCAGTTACTGGTCAATGCTGGATCTGTGCTCAGCTAACGTCTTAGCGAGATGGAGCCAGGCAAAGAGCCAGTGCCCTGGGGTAGATCGTCTGTCAGTGCCCTGTCCCCACCCCACGCAAGTGCCTTCTGGCCCATTTTGGGGGACACCTGCTCTGCAGGGTCTCTCTGGGCATGGCCACAACCTCCCTGTCTCTAGCTGGAACGGACTCCTGAATTGATGCTGCTTAGATTAAAGAGGGTTTGGCCTGGCTTTTTGTCCCCCTCCTTGCTGGAAGAGCAAGTTATGCGTCACTAGGAGAGGAGACCATCTTCCTGCTCATCACACACTGTGTTTCCTCCCCCAACCCCCTCCAGCCTCTCCCAGCCACCTGGAACGAGACCAAATGATGCATCTGTTCCAATGTCGAAAGTGCTTCGTGTTACCATTAGCCACATTCAGCCCCAAATTGAAGCTGGCAAGCAGCTGCCATGCTCAGAGCTAGTTTGCTTGCAGACGTATGTGTTTTGACGGGAAATATTGCTGCCTATGAAATATGAAAGGGGAAGAAGGTAATTGCCCACCTAAATAAGAAACAAGCTCATCTCTCTCCTGGAAGGCAAGCAATGGATGGCAGTGTCTTGTGTAGCAGCCTGCCTGATCTATTATACCGTTTTTTTTTTTTTTTCTCAAAAATGATCAGGTTGCAAGGAGTTAAAAGATATTAGTTCGGTTAAAGCAATAATCTCTGCTCAACCTCACCGCAATGGAAAAGGAGGCTCTGCTGCCTTCTGCTCTTAGTTATGGCAGCAAATCAGTCGCAGCTACTGACTCTTTGAAATTCACAAATATGGAATGTGGTTAAGCAGCGCTCTCCATTTCTTGCTATTTAAATTCATTGAAAAAGTGTTGAAACTGTTAAAGGATTTGAATATGTCATGAGAGAGCTTGCTTTTCACTTCCCTTCCTCATGACTTCTCTCTGCACTCTTCAAAAGAAAAAAAAAAAAAGGCAGGATTAGTGGATGGTACTAAATCAATGAATCAGGACATCTTCATGCATTTAAGGTGAAAAGCTGTACAATGTGCGGTCTCAGTTCAGACACATGGGGAAGTGCTCACGACTTTTCTCCAGGTCTCTGAAAAATGCTGTGCTTCTGAGTCCAGCTGCAGGTATATCCTATGGGTTGGGCTGAGGCTGCAGAGGTAGCTGGATGAGATGTTAGCCATACCCCTCTATCATGTGCCACTGCCTACAGAAAACCACTTGCCCCAACTGAGGGTGGGTTTTTTGCTTGTCTGTCAGTCTTTCACAGAAATCCATTGCGGCAGGATTTCCCTGTGTATAGCCACCCAGAACCCATTCTTGCTAGGCTCCTTCCCACTTTCCTTCTTGATCCATCACTAGTGAGCAACAGGGTTAGAAGAACAGATTTGTTGCTTTGAAGTCCGCTGGTTCAGATTCCGAACGTGCTGATATTACCAAGAGGGAAAAATGACCCTTTGACAGATCTTTCTATCAAAATGGACCTTTTATCTACATTCCAGTGCTGCCTGTCAAGGACAATTACACAAAGAAATGCTGCAGGATCTGGCACAGAAATGGAAGTAAAAAATCCCATCCTTTCTTGGGATGTGAGTTGTGTGCATTCCCACTGGTTTGGCTAGACTGCCACAGTTAAGTTTAAAAATCTGCAAGCAACATAGGAAACACTGTGTTCTGCAGAAAGCACTTATTTGTTTTCCATCTGGGATGTTCAGTCTCAGAGAGGACATGGTACAGCGTGGGTCTGCCATTGAAATGGGTGTCCGGGCAGGAGTTACGATTCCCAGCACAGACACAGGGGTCTGTGGGCATGCAGGACTTCAGCTGCTGTCCAGGTTTCCTCTGTATGATGGGAATATTCTTTCCTTAGAAGATGAAGCTGTGATCAGACTGGAATAAGGGCCATATACTTACTTGGAGTAAGTTATCTTAGAGACATCCATAGAAAAAGCACTTTGTGAACATTCCTTCTAAACTATACTTCCCCTAATTATATATGTTTAAGTACTGTCTTTGCTGTACTAGCAACCAGTGTTTATTTTCTCAGCATGCTAATATTCTTATCAAAGATCCTCCTTTACAAGACACAGGCCCATTGATGATCTTTTCCGAGACCACCTGGTCTATCAGGCAAGATGTTCCAGGCCTTGGAGGCAGCCCATGTGAGGAGACAAGTGGAGAGAGCCTTGCATCAGGTCTACAACCCTCAGTTGAGGTTTGTAGTGTTATATTACTGGCAGTGTGCTGCTGTGCACTCTTCCTAGCTACTGTACGGGTGGGTGATACAAGTCTGCTCTGGCTCTCAGGTGCTGGTGATTTTAATTGAGTTTAAGGTGTAACAAGCAGGTGAGCAAGGGTGAAGAGAACTGTATTACAAGCCCTCATTTTCACAGATTGCTTTTGGACACAGTCTGTGGGTAGAGATTTCATTTCTAAGTTTTGTTTTGCCAACAGAGGCAAGCTGCAAATCAGGAGCCGTCATCTGAGATTTGGTTTCAGTCCTGCTATGTCAGTGAACAAAGAGACACTGGTGAACACCTCAGTTTTTCACCCAATGTTGGTAGTTCAGTTGTTGTGTTCCTGGGCCTGGGGCATTCCTGTTTAGTTCCCTTTAATGACAGTTCACTTTTAATTAATTAAGTGGCAAAAAAATTAATGGAAATTAATTGACATTAATGTCTCCGTTCATGTGTTGGTAATGATTGTCTCCCCAGCTTTCTCCTGTGCCTCTGGTGAGTACCTGGAGATGAAAAACCAGATGTGCAGCAAATGTGCAGAGGGGACCTACTCACTGGGCAGCGGGATCAAGTTTGACGAGTGGGATGAGCTGCCAGCAGGATTTTCCAATGTGGCAACTTTCATGGACACAGCGGTTGGCTCTGCTGAGAATAAAGCTGACAGCTGCAACAAGTAAGAAGTTCTCTTTGCACCTGGGTTACACAGCCATGGGTAAACCTGGGAGAGCTCAGCAGCACAAAGCCAGCTTAACGTCTTATCTAAGCTCTCCAGGGGGTAACCAGACCTACTTAATGGCAAACGAGTGGTGGAAGGTGAAATTTGTAGCCATCTCTTTGCTGTCATCATGGTCTCCTTGGACTCATCAGCAGCCTGGGAGTCTTAAGACCAGACTGGAGCTGCTCTTATTTGTAGCTAGAAAGCTCCAGGGTCAGGGTACAGTAAATACCTCTAAAAGGAACTTTCACAGCCTATTTAGAGACCCACAGTGGTTGCAGAAGGCTGCTTCTGAGTATAATTGAACGTACATTGAACCTATGGATAATAAACCTTTTCTATGTACGCTAAGTCCTAGATTTCCAATATCATATCCTTTCCTATGCATGGTTTTAATGAAGAGTATTATATTTACATGAAAAATACATGGAAATGTAGTAATAAAGTTATAAATTCACTGCAGTTGATATTGTGGGATTCTTGGTTCTTTATTAAGTAACATGTTTGTGTGTAGTAGTGTAAGAAAAATCTCCTCAGTATCTGTGATCTCAGCTGAGGCTTGTTTTGTTTCTGTTCATCAGCTCTTCGTGGACGCCTCGAGGGAATTACATAGAGTCGAACAGGGATGATTGTACAGTTTCCCTCATCTACGCTGTGCACCTGAAGAAATCCGGTTCAGTCTTCTTTGAATATCAGTATATTGACAACAACATCTTCTTTGAATTCTTTGTAAGTCCTTTTATATGGTGAATCCAACCATATATTGTAAGAATTCAACACAGATAAAGACATTCCCCATATGCCCATAGCTTGTTGTTGCTGAACAAGATAAAAAAAAAATCTCTTTCTGTCTGTTATGCTGCCTTTTGGCATTTATTTCAGCTTCAAAGCTGAGGCTAAACTGATCCCATCTACCATGTGCTGGGATTTTTCCTTTAGTGGTCATGCCTGCCCCTGTAAGTCGAGCCTCAACTGTTGGTGGCAGATGCTTCAGTTTGGGGGTGTTTGACTTGAGATGTTTTGAAGGGACTTGATGTTTGAAAGCATTTCTTCCAAGGCAGGCATCTAGAACCTGAGGTGCTCCAAGGCATTAGTATGTGGAAACCTTAGCTTTAGTTTTAGGTCAATTTGGGTCACAGCAATTAAGATGAAAAGAAGAACACAAGAACAGACAAAAGGGTGATCCTTTAAAAAATATTTTTAAAATGGAAGGTCAACTCAGAGCAGAAGATAGTTGGAAATTTTAAATCTCCTCTTACTGCCTCCGTATCTGTCGGTGAGCTCTGGTTTTCATCTGAAAAACATAGCTCATGGTATCTTGCAGGAGTTGGTGTTGGTTGGTGTTTCTTGAAGCTTGGAGAAAAGAGCAAAGTATCTTTATCCTTAGTAGAAGTGGGAAAGGAAGATAAAAATAACCTGGTGAAGGCACTGTCTTGCTGCTGCATCAGTGCAGTAGATTGCTATTGCACTTTTGTAACAGACAGTGTGGGCAAAATTATTTATCCATTTTGATTTTATATTAAACTATCCTGCCTTTTTCATGGGAAGAAAGCAGCAAATGTGCTTTCTTCTGTCAGTTGAATGTACCAGGATTGTGAATCCTAGCTCTGGTTGCTTGTCTGACTCACTAATCTGCTCCTGCAATGGAGCAAATATATTGTTTCTCCGAGCACTGGCTTTGAAAATAGCTTTTTGATTATTACTTTTAGCCATATCCCACTCATTCACCTCCTTAAATTTATCATTCCCTGTTCAAGAAGCAGTGAGTGGCACAGTTCTTTATAGAAATGCTCATGTAAATAATTCCTAGTCAGTATTTCCATTATTTCAAGGAAACCATATTTAACACTCGTCTAAAAGTCCCATTTTTTTTTCTCCAGTATGTCTTTGTTTTTAAATGTACTTAACAATGCCACTTTAGCTCTGGACAGCGGCATTTCAGTGGCAGTGGCTTGCAGGTTGCTGGGAAATGAAGTTTTTGGGCTCCCCAGGTGCATGTGGCTGCACTGACAGTCTGAGGGTAAGCGAGGAGATGTCCTCAAATGTGGGAAGCAAGTGTGGATGCTTCTTGTTAGATACTAGAGCCTCTATAGCCTACCCTTCCCAGGATCCTTTGCATATTGAAGCCCTTTACACCTTGTGGGAAAAGACTATATATTCTTACCTCCTTTTTGCAGATGGGAACTAAGGCACAAAGAAGCTGTTGCTCAGATTTCACAAGATAATTAGGGACCTACCTTCTACTTAGGTGTCTCTTCTCACCTCTTTCAGTGCTGTTTACCTAAGTGGAAATTAAGTGCATAGATGCTTTGGAGGATGTGGAGCTATGTGACTTTTACAGACTTGACATGGAAAAACTTTGAGGAGGATGCTTGACCCAATGTCTCCTGAAATTGTTGAACTGGCCTTTCTCCCTGCTGGATTAAAGCTGAGTAATTGAACTCGTGCCTCATATGGACTTGCTAATTTTTCTTCAGAGAACAGAGTTATGAGAAGAAAGAAGTGGACAGCTGTGAGGCTGTGCACCAGACCCTGCATCAGAGGTGGTCACTGGAGGCACTGTTCAGCTTCTAGCAGGTTTTGAATGTTTGGGCTTTTTTGTGCCACAACTAAGGCATCTACTGCCCTAAATATGTAGACAAGAGGAACAAAGCTGAATCTTATCATTCCCAGCCAGCAGTCGTTGTGCTGATAGACAGATGCGTCTGATTGCGGTCACTGATCTTGTGGTTTTATTAACAGATACAAAATGACCAGTGCAAAGAGATGGAGTCCACGGCAGACAAGTGGGTGAAGCTAACAGATAACGGAGAGTGGGGCTCTCATTCTGTAAGTGTGCAAAAAATTCCTTCAGAAGTTTTTTTCCCATGTAGAAACATCTGTGATTTCCTCTGAGCACACAGCAAACAAGGGCCAGATCCTGTGAACGCATTTGGAGTAACACCGCTTTTGGAGAAGCACACTGAGGGCAAAGCCACCAAGATCTCCAAGGGGCTGGTCCCAAAGCAAATTATAGAAATGCAAGAGTTTGTATTGATTGCCCTGGACTTTGTATCAAGTACTTTATGAGGTTAAATTGATTTATGCAAATCTGAACACCACGATCACTCTACGTGATTGTAGCTGAAATCTTCTACAATAGTTGTTTGCTCATCAGAATACAAGTTTATTCCTTGTTACTCAGCAGAGCAGCAGGAGGGGTGTGTTTGTGTGGAGGCAGGCAGGACAGGCATTTTATTCTCAGGTATGTGGAGAAGATCTGGACTGTACCCAGCCTGTGCTCTGTGGTGACTTACCTGGTTGAAAAGCAAGCTGGCAGCACCAGAGTGGCTTCTGCGGTGTTGATATCATCATGTCCACGTTGGGAGCAGGAGCCTGGGCAGGCTGGCCTCTGACTCAGCTGACTGAGTTTGCCTGGTGCATATACCATGTGTATATTACCATTCGTCAGCTCATGGTAATGCCTGGCTTCCGCTATACCATCACACCCGAATTCCAAGAGCCATACCAGAAAAGGCCCAGCATAGATGATATTATGTCGGAAATCAAAAGCTTTTTATGAGCATAGACAGCAGCCTGGTCTCTGTTTTCCATGGTCTGCTTATCCTTGTGGAGGAAAAACCATATTCTTGAGCCATTTCTGGTTGGCAGTGCCTTTTAGCTCAGGTGCAAGCCCTGCATGAGTCACACTGGGAGGCAGGAGAGCTGGGTGAGGAGGGGTGAGTGGCACAGGCTGAGGTAGATCTCAAGGCCAGGGCCTTGACTTGGGAGAGCTGAGAGATGTAGACAGTGTCTACACAGGAGGTAGTGTCATCTGAGCTCATCATCTGGGGTGTGCAAGGGTGTCCACTGACTATGAAGGTTGCTTGGATGCCTGACTGAAATGTAGGCACACAAGCTAGGTGAGATGACTATTCTGGCTCTCTTCAAGGCTTTTGTCTGCACGGCAAATCCTGTCATGACGGCTCCTCTGAGCCCAGTTTTCCAGTTGCTGCAGCCTCTGTTTTCAGCATGCTAGTTATGCTGCAGGAGAGCTGATGTTGGATAACTCTACACCACACAACGTGAAGTTTGGGTTAATATGGCCCCAGTTCTGCTATTAGCTGTGGCAACCCAGCCCTCCTCTGCCCCCCTGGATAGTAGCTGTTTGGAGAGTGTGAGATACAAGATGCTGTATTTCCACTTTCCTGAATTTTTGGACTCCTGGGTGCTCCAACGTGGGTGAACAAGAGCTATGGTCCTGCTGGGCCTGTAGCACTGCTGTAAGTCTCATTATCCTGAATCCTTATGCTGGTAGAGTTTATCCCTCTTCTCTGTGAACATATAGCACCTTCAGACCAGTATCACTTGGCAGTAGGCATCGTATACGGGGTTGGTATAAACAGTACAGCTTTGTAGGCCGGGCAGGGTCTTGATAAACCTACTGCTATTAGTGAGTAGAGTGATACTGTAGTTACAGAGGTGAGTTGAAGGCAACGGGCACCAAAACTGCTGTTGTAAGAAGTGGTCCTGCTTTCCTCCTGCCCCTTATCCCAGCCATGGATTGCAACCACCCTTTCTGTGCCACCACAAGGGTTGTGTAGCTACTTGCTGAACCACACTGTGAAGACAGGTAAGTCAAGATGGTTGGAAACCAGGTTGTTTTCTGCATCTCATCTTCTGTTCAGGCTTAGAAATGAACAGGAGGGATGGAACTGCTGCTGGGGACATTCGCAGTTTGTGGCTGTCTTACTGATCATGATGCTGCAGTGTTAGATGCAGACAGAGCTTGATTTCTAAAGCCTGTAAACAAAACTCACTTCTGAGCCTGGATTTTTGAACTCTGGGTCATGTTTGGTTTCTTTATAAAAGTCTATCTCAAGGCTTTAAAAACCAACTGATTGACTACTTAACACAGAGCTAGAGATAAAAGCTGAGTGTCAGGGGTAGCTGGATAAAGGCAGGAACAGCTTTTTCCCAGTTCTGCTTACAACAAGGCCGGAAACAGCTCTTGGTGTTTTTCCATAAAACTGGGGTTTTGAGAAGCTCTTTTATGAAGCACACTTTGGCACTCCTCAGAGGTATCTCTACAGCATCTGCCTAGCTGTCTCCCTATTACTTCTTGACTTACTAGGCAGCTTCGGAAAAGCCAGGATTGCTGATAGGATGCAAGAAATCTGACTAATGGAAGAAAGAAGTAAAAAAAAATTCCTGGTGAGGGGGTGACTGCTAACTGTCAGGCATGTTGTTGCAGGTGACTCTGAAATCAGGCAGCAATATATTATACTGGAGAACAACAGGGATTCTCATGGGATCCAAAGTGGTAAAACCAGTTCTAGTGAAAAACATCACAATTGAAGGTAAGTGATATTTGCCTTTTAGGTCTTATCTCCCTCTTCTGTCGCTTTGCCAAGTACCGTTTCTACTGATGTGTCCACAGCACTGAAGTGGCTTTTTTAAGCCCCCTTGTCCTCTGCCTCCTCTAAAGTGTACAAATAGAGCAGCAAAACTTCATGCCCTTGGGGAAAGGCTGAAAAATTAATTTATCTGGTAAATGATGCCATCTACTGGAGAAGACAGGATTAGCAAATAGAGAGAAAAAGGAGTAAACGGGTTTTCTTTAATGTAGTATAGAAAGACCATGCTTATTGGTAAGACTCTCAACAGTGATAAATCATAGAATCATTTAGGTTGGAAAAGACCTCTAGGATCTTCTAGTCCAACCTTTGTCCATCATCTCCCTAACCCCTAGACCATGTCTCGAAGCACTACATCTATCCATTTTTTGAACACCTCCAGGGATGTTGACTCTACCACTTCCCTGGGCAGCCTGTTCCAATGTTTAACCACTCTTTCAGTAAAGAACTTCTTCCTGATATCCAATCTAAACCTCACCTGGCACAGCTTGAGGCCAATACCTCTTGTCCTGGCATTAGTTACTTGGGATAAGAGACCAAGATCAGCATCACCTCAGCCTCCTTTTAGGTAGTTGTCTCCTCTCAGCCTCCTCTTCTCCAAGCTAAACAATCCTAGTTCCCCCAGGTGCCCCTCATACAATGTATTCTCCAGACCCCTCACCAGCTTTCTTGCCCTTCTCTGCACCCGCTCCAGCGAATGGATATATATATCATAACAGTGACGGTTAAAGTACTATTTAAATAATGTAATTAATCTGGGATTGCTCTTTTGGTCCTGTTCTAAGTGTCATCAAACTTGGAGTGCCATGTAAGGCTCTTACATGGGTCAGACTTGCATCGAGGAGCAAAGCTTAAAGACCTAAATTCTGAGTACACAAAGCCAAAGTGTCTAAAGTGAGTGGTGGAAGTCTGTGATTTTAAAGCTGTGTTATGCAGCTGGCTTGCTTTCCCCCATAAGCAGATAGTCAGTAGTTATGGAGCGTACCTTTCCATATTTCAGTGCTTTACCTGTAATTTATCTTTCAGGAGTTGCATATACATCTGAATGCTTCGCATGCAAACCTGGTACCTTCAGTGACAAACCAGGTTCACCTGGCTGCCAGGTGTGCCCAAGAAATACTTATTCTGAGAAAGGAGCTAAAGAATGCACCAAGTGTAAAGAAGAAATGTATTATGCAGGTACATATATCATATGGAATAAGCAAAACCAGAAGAAGCTGAGTACATAAAGTCATAAGCTGTTTGTGTGTGCAGATGTGAGAATGGCTTTATCCAACAATGAAGGTTAGTCTCCAGTTGATATGCAAAGGGAAAATGAAGGTGGGACATCCCAAAAGTTGCAGAGGGCACAGACATCATATGCCACGGTTGACGCTAATATGAAGGGATGGAGATCTTTATGACCTCAAAGGGAAGAGTTCTTCTGATGGATTGTAACAGTCATGCTGTGCCCTCTTGTGGTAATATGTTATTGGTTGGCGATGAATTAGCTTCATCACTGCCTTCAAACTGGTCATGTTTTGAGGAGTCTCCTTTCCAAATCCTCTCCTGGCCTGTCCCTGCTTCTTATGTGGTTGGAAGATGTGGTGATCTAGTTGCAAACCCTAGTCCCCAAAGTCTTCTGCATTCCCAGCTGTTGTTAGCTGGTGATCATCAGATAATGTGGGCCCAATCCATTCTTCATGGTCAAAATGTCTTCAGTTTTCTTCCTTGTAGTTGTTTTACAACAAAGTTTTTGAAGAATCAGTTAGTGACCATAGCACATGCTATCACAGATTATGGCAAATGCTTGGGGACCTGTGCCTGTGCTCATGGTGGGAATGGAAATTTTGCAGAAATATCTGGGGAGAAGAAAAACTAGACCAATGTTGTAAGGTGGTTTCTAATGAGTTAGAGTATTTTTGTTCCTTATCAAGTGAGAACATATTCCCATGCTTGGCAAATGACACAAATTACTTCTTGAAGGTGAGAGAGTGGAGTGGGGGTTTGAATGACTCCTTGGTTATACTGAATCAATGAATTTCAGTGTGACAGTACAAGCATGGCTGGTGTTTTCCGTGTTACCCCACTTCAGTTTAGGGTAAGGTTCATATAGACTCCATTAAAAGTTCAATTTTTCATTCTTGTTTTGTATTTTTCTGCTGACTCACTTTAATCTCCAGATTTTCAGCTCATTACTGTTGTTTCCTGGGACCATTTGATAGTTTAACATCCTGTTTCCCACCCTTCCTTTTCAGATGAGGGATCCAGTGCGTGTATAGACCGTCCTCCCTGCACAAACAAAGACTTTTTCCAGATCCATACCCCATGTGATAATGAAGGAAAAGTAAGTAGAAGCCATAATACTGTTTTTAAACTCATTGAGCTTACTGTGATCTGATTTGAAAACAAGGTACGGTTTCTAGGAATCTCTTTTCCAATTGCTTTCCCAATTTTACTTCCAGCATTGAATCTCTCTGAGGCTTTGGACTTGTCCTTTAGCTGCCTTCTCTCCAGCATTTATCCATCTGTAAAAGCCTGTTATGTGTCTGCTTAAGGGATCTGTTGTGAGATGCTAAGCTCCTCGCGCCTGTGATTAGTCTGACTGGGTCACTGGTGCTAACTCCATGCTCATAAGTAAATGGAGCTGGAGAACAGGGTGAAGTACTGTCCCAGAACAAACCCTACTGTTTAGTTGTTAGTAATCTTTCCTGGCATACAACTTGCCCTGTGACAACTTGCCCTGTCCCAGCAATGCTCAGGCATGACTGAG
>JAVSBS010025295.1:19291-48292 GCA_033124195.1 Coracias cyanogaster | reverse complement strand
CCACAGCACAGGAGCATTGGACACGACTGTACCTATTTCAGGTAGAAGAGTGTTTGGCTGCGTAGGTATGTGTATCGTGTCCCTTAGTTTTAGCATCAAAGAAGAGCCTGTGATCTGTTGAAATAATGGTGTACATATTGCCTGGGAGTATTCATATGCAGCAGCAGAACTTAGCCATTAATAATATGCTTGCCTCGTGGGATGCCTCAGAACAGCTGGACTCTCGGTAGATTGTTTCGCCCAGAATTCTTAGATCCACTGGGTCTTTCACAGAGAGATCTGCTGGTGGAACAGCCTGGCTTTGGAGCTCTCCTGCCTTATGTCCCAGCAGTCAAGTGGACATTTTGGTGGGATTTGGAGAAGAGACTCCTTTTTACAGGGATATGGAACCTACAGAGGTCTGGACACATTGTCAGGCCTGTTTTGTCTCTTTTCTTCCCTTTCTCATCTCTCTTAGATTCAGATGGGATAGCAAGTAGTCAAAATCCATAGCACTTGTAGGTTGCCGGCCTAGTATTTCCTGGCAGGATCAAGTATTTTGAAGTCAGCCAGTTCCAAAATGCAGCTGAGTTTGTGTGCTTTAGTAACGAAGGATCAGTGAATTTAGCCCCAGAACTGGCAAGCTCTACAACATGGTCTTGATTCACTGATTCTTGCTCTGTTAACTGCCTGTAATGACTTGAGGAATTAGCAGCAGTGTTCACTGCTACAGCTCCAGGTACTGTTTTAATTGCAGCCTCCTGCTGATTACCCTGTCACTGCTCTGTGTAATTCAAGGTTCCCTGGCTTTGAATAGGCTCCTACTGTTGACCCTCTTCCTGCCTCCTCAATGACCTTTCCCTTCCGTGATGGACATCATTAGAATATAAAGTGGGTCTTTTTGCAGACACTCTTCATCTTTCAGTTGCAACAACAACATCTGTCATGGACACACAGATACTGGCTGGGTTTTCAGGACTGCTTTCACAATTTAGTGCTCTGGAAATTGGTCCAGGTTTGCCACGCTCTCCAGCAATCTCTCCATGTGATACAGTTCAGTGAGAGGGCCTGACTCTGCACCCCATCTTCAGGTGAACAGTGGCTGTAAAGCACCAGCCTAAAGGCCTATTGATCCATGGCTTACTAAAATCAGCCAGGTTTTTCACTGAACATTAGATTGTTGTCTCTCTCCTGCTGTCCCCACTCTATCTGTAGAAGGGGCCTCAGGAGATCTTGACTCCTATTGACTTTTCACCTGCCTCCTGCTTTAAAAATCCCAGGCTGATCACTTCAGCCCCAGTCTTAGAAACCTCACCTGAGTGGCTTTGGGCACTCTCTGACCCTTTTCTCTCTGCTCAGATGCAGTGGGATTGCTTTAGTGTGTACAGTGTGTCTGGGCTCTGGGCAACCACACAGGTGCTTTGCTAGCTCCCAAGCCTTTTTAATTTAAATGCTGTGTACCCTGATGCTGCTGAAGTGTTTCTGGAGGAATGCAGAAACAATGTAGCTCTAAGTGTTCAGGAACAGCAAGGGCAGGCTGATCCGTAAGGGACAGATGCCACTCTGACAGCAGGACTAGTCCCACAGCACCTGAGCAAAGTGAACAAAACAGACCCAGAGTCAGTGGCCAGATTCAGCCAAGGTTGCCAGACAAGTCCACAGTGACCAATGTCAAGCCGGGACAGCAAGTTCATGGGTCAGGAAGGATGTAGGTCAGCCAGGGTACATGACCTGGCACAGGCATGACTGCAACACAGCATCAGGCAGGGACAAACGTCAAGAGACTCAGCTTCATTGCAGCTTCCAGGAGCTAGGCCCTGAGCCTGCTCTGCGGCTTCTTACAGAGTTTTTTCGAATAGTTTCAAAGATGATTAATAGTCCTTGAAAAGCTCTGTGTTATCAGAGGGCTAACCTTGGGCATAAGCAGCTCAACACCCAGGATGGCAGGGACATGTGCTCAGAGCCCTGGATCAAATTCCTAAGGTGAAATCTCCCCTGCCAAGCTCTGTACCTGTGCCTCTGGCCTCAGGGATCCCCAGCTGCAGTGCTGAGACCAAGGGATGTGAGTACCCAGACCGGGATATGTGGCCAAGTTAAAGTCTTGCCATCTGGGTTTCTCAGTTCTGAAACTCAGCTAATTTTCATCTTGAGATATTAAACCCTTTCAGGGACAGACCCAAAGTCAGATGAAATTTGAAACCCAGCTTTATGGGTGATGCATCTCACCTAAGCCTTCTCCTGAAGACAGAAGTCTTGTCTCCTCGAAGAGAGGTAATGATGGAGAGGTGATACCATTGTATATGGTAATGCCAAGGACCAACTCATGTTAGTGGTCATAAACTGCTCCCTATGTCATGTGGAGGGACTGGAGAGGGGTTGGGAGAGCTCCTATGTGGTTTTGGCATTTGCTTAGTAGATGAAAATGGCTGGAGAGAAATTGAAGTCTCTCCGTAATGGAGAAAAATGCAAAATTTATGTTCTCTGCTAGTGGATGCCTTCCCAATAAAGACATTTTATAATGCTGAAGTTATATTTTGGGTTACTATTGTTAAAATGCAAAGATTTCTTATACAGGTGTTAGAATTATTTATCTGATGTTCCTCAGAAACATTTTCATGGGAAAATTCACTAGATAAATATAAATGAACAGTAGTAATTGTTTTACATTTCACATCTTTACTCTTAAGGTCTGTTGTCTTGGAATCACCTGTGATCCCAATCACTACTGTTTCCCTTCTCCACCCTTCCCTTTATTGTCCTGGATGTGCAAGGTCTGTTTTGGGCATAAAACATTTAGAATACCCTAATTTCATTTACAAGGCTCACCTTGATAGGTACATCTAGTCCTGAAGCTTCATAACACACCATGTGAGCTCAGTGTCTTCTCCTTCCAGACTCAGATCATGTACAAATGGATTGAACCCAAGATCTGCAGAGAGGATCTCCCTGATGCATTGACCCTTCCTCCTTCTGGAGAGAAGAAAGATTGTCCGCCCTGCAATCCTGGCTTTTACAACAATGCCTCATCTTCCTGTACTCCTTGCCCACCAGGCACATTTTCGGATGGGACACAGGGTAGGAGTCCACAAAAAACATTGCTTGAGTGCCCAAAAGCAGTTGTCTGCTTGCATGTGACTTAGTTTAATGACACATCATCATAAGCCATAGTTAATTTTGCATAAAATAGGTACTAAATAACATTGGAGAGAGGGAGTTGGATATCTGTTTTCTCTCTTAAGTCCTTTCTTATCAGAGACTGCTGCTCTAAGTTGACCTGCTGTGTTCTGGATGAATTTCTTGGCTGATACAAACATCCTGAGCATTATTTTAAGGGATTCTGAGAAGGAAATCAGAACTTTTACAGTCCAAAATTGCTCCTCACCTATCCTTCTGTCCATGCCAAGTTCTCCCCTGTGAAAATCTCATTTTAGGCACTGTCAGATGTGTACCCTGCCAACATCGTCTAGCCTAAACTCCAGCTTGTTGATTTTGAGATGTATTAGTCCAGTGGTCACCTACAGCATTTTGTGGGAGCTCATATTTGCCAGTATGATCAAACCTTTCAGCTGAAGCCATCAAAAAGGAAGTGTGACTTGGGGTATCAGTTGCAGATTACTTACCACAAGGTTATGATCTTCAATTTATAAAATGTTGGTCTTGTTTGCATACTCTGGTCCTGACAAGTCTTTGATGGTTTGATTATAAAGAAGTAAATTATTTTCTTTGCTCATTACTTGCTCCAGAGAGTAAAATGTAATACCTATGTTCTTTAAAACACTGATGAGATGTGCTTTGGCTATGTGATTTCCTTTTCCTGCCCTCTCATACTGTAGAGTGCAAAGCCTGCCCTGCTGGGACTGAACCAGCTCTTGGGTTTGAGTACAAGTGGTGGAACATCCTGCCAGCCAACATGAAGACATCTTGCTTTAATGTCGGCAACTCAAAGTGCGATGGGATGAACGGTGAGCCAAACTCCCTGTGCTGTCTTTCTCCTGTGCTGATCGCTGTTGTAATGGAGCACCCATCAAAAGCAGTACTGCATGAGTCACAACACAGTTTCCCCACTTTTTTTTAAATTTCACCAGGCTTGAAATTTCCGGTAGGATGCAATGTCATGGTATCACAAAGATGAAATAAAAAAATCTCTTCTATACCAGAAGAGGGCAGGAGCTGCAGCCTGTGTGAAGTCCCTTGCTTAACTAAGGACCTATCCCATCATAGCCTTTGATGCATCTGGATGTTGCCATTGAAAAATCCACAACTATGTGACTTCTGTCTAGTTTATCTCCTTTCACATTTTGTGATAACTATGCCTGTCGAGGTCACACAACTTTTTTAGAAAACTTAATTAAAGTCTATGCTGTTGTTCATTTAACACTCAGACCTTTGTGTCTGCACATGTGCTAAAATTGCAGCAGAGAGCAGTCACAGCTCACTGGTGAAAGTGATCTCATTCGGGATTTCTTCCACCTCTAGCCTTTTCTGAGAGATTTTCCTCATTCTGATCTGCCCTGTCAAGCTGATGTAACTCAAGCTTTGAATTATGCATGTTGAGCAGAGAGGCACTGAAGTATATGCTTAATGTTTAACACATAGATTCATTGATTCATCTGTTTTAAGGCTGGAAGAGATCAGATGGATCATCCCCCTTGAGCAGCACAGCACAGGTCAAAGAATTTCAATTGCTTTGCTGATTTCAAGGTGACATTTTCCTATAAAATCAGGAGTCCATACAATCACTAATTTTTTTCATTCAAAATCATTGTTATACTGTTCTGTAGTTTATACTAGACACCTTTCAAATGTACTAAAGTACTGAATTGCTTAAAAAGGTATGGTAATATAGAAATTTTTTTGCCAAATGACCCAGAAACCATCAATTTCTTGAATTGTTTTTTCTTTTTTTGTCCTGTGAAGGTTGGGAAGTGGCTGGTGATCACATCCAGAGTGGGGCAGGAGGCTCTGACAACGACTATCTTATCTTGAACCTGCACATTCCGGGATTTAAGTACGGCACAGGGCTTTTTTTTCATCTATTTCTCATTTATCTCTGTCTCTTAAGCCTATTTCACATTACCCCTGGAATGAACTGAGTTTTCCTTTCTGAAGTGCAATGATGTTGTGAATGAAAGACAAGAGGAAACTTGGATTTTATTCCTGTGTTCCCAGTAAGCTCATTGCAGCAGACAGTTCTGTAAGACCTTGGTTTTCAGCAGTGATTTCTTCAGTCTGAGATGCCTGCCAGTCAGTGGCTGTCTGGAAACTGAGCAAAAATATTCCTATCCCTCTGTTTCTAAACTATCCCAAAGTAGCTATCTAAACCTGACATGAGGTGGATACCGGTGCCTGCCCTGAACGTATTTTACAGAAAGCCAAGTTACCTTGTGCTGTGGCTCCAGGCATCCTGCACAGTCTGTACTTCTCCTGGAGCCAGTGGAGAGATGAAGGCACTGCAGGAGAACAGGACATCCCACCTCTCCTGGACCCTCAGACAGGATGAAGTAGCTCCTTGAGGTGCTTGTGTCTCTTTGTCAAAAGAGTGAGCCTAGACTCCTAACTCAGACTGGGCGCCAAATACTTAGACAGGTGGGGTATGACAAAATGAACCTCACTTTCCCTTTGCTGTATCCCAGCTGATGGGATTGTGCCTTCTTACACCTAATGAGCAAACCCTTCATCAATTCCATTCATCAATTAATCAATCTATCAATCCATCATAGAATCAATCATAGAATACCAGATTGGAAGGGACCTCAAGGATCATCTAGTCCAGCCTTTCTTGGAAAAAGCACGATTTAGACAAGGTGGCCCAGCACCCTTTCCTGGTAACTCTTAGGATTGTCCAGTGCTGGGGACTCCACCACTTCTCTGGGGAAGATTATTCCAATGACTGATTGTTCTTGCTGTGACAAAGTTTTCTGTTCTAATTGGACAGCTTGGGCAACAGTGATTAAAATAAAAGAGAAGCAAGAGATATATCCATGGAGAAGCTTGGCATATCCCAGTTTACTATTTAGTACTTTGTAGGGGAGCACCCTGAATACTTCTGGTTTATGTGAAACTCTTAAAAACATCTCCTACCAGTGGAGGGTAGATAAAATTAACTTGGTGTAAATCACTTAAAAGCATGTAACGCATTTAAGCTCTAGCATTGCAAACAAGTGTTAGAGAGTTGTTTTGCAGCTGACTGTTTTGGTATCAAAGCAGTAAGATTTCCTTCCAATATGGTCAAATTTGTGTGTTGATTATAAAGAGGGAACTGTACCTCAGAGAAGTCAGACACTTAAAAAATAACCCTGCTACGCTCGATACCCCGTGCAGAGTCACTGTGCAAACCTGGCCTCTGCAGTTCTGCAAGGGCAGGTTTTATGTGACAGGACTTTGATGGTTTCGTCGCTGCATGAGAAGCAATTTGAAGGATTGTCTGCTGCCTGTCTGGAGAGCACTTTGTAAATGTTTTGTTCCTTCTCTGTTAAACAGACCTCCGACATCAGTGACAGGAGCAACTGGGTCAGAACTAGGACGGATTACTTTTATTTTTGAGACCATCTGTTCAGCAGATTGTGTGCTGTACTTTATGGCAGTAAGTGAGACCTCTCTCTCCATGACTGAGGACTGAGCCTGGTATTCCACCCGTCACTTTAATACCTCTACATAGGCGTGATTAGTTGCACTTGGTTTTTGATGACTAAGATTAAGTATGACATTAGTTTAATATCTGCGGTGCCTTTGCAGAAAGGATTTAATGAATGACATAGCAAAATTCTTCCACCACATGAGTTATGAACCATTCCTGGTTATCTGTTTATTTTAGTAGAAATCACTGGACACGAAAGAGCCAAGTTTTTCCCTGTTAAGCTGACTGATAAAACTCTCAGAGCAGATGAGGAATGCAAAAAACACAATACTGCTTTCACAAATTTCTGTCTGCTGCCCTGTTGATTCCCCAGGTCACTGACAGAATCAAGTCTAAATTTCCAAATTTTCTGTTTCCCATCCATCTGATAATTCTTTGAGAATCTGCTCCCTCGCCCTGCTGCCCACGCTGCTTTGGATACAGCGCAGGATGCCGTTGGCTTTCTGGGCTGTGAGCGCACGTTGCTGGCTCAAGTCCAGCTTTCCATCCACCAATGCCCCTAAGTCCTTCTCAGCAGGGCCACTCTTAATCACACCATCTCTCAGCCTGCATTGATACTGGGATTTGCCCCAATGCAGCTGGGTGGTAATTTAAAGAAATTCACCTTTAGTGGTAATTTAAAAGAATATATTTTAAAGGGAAAGCATCTTTCACTTGAACATTTACAGCTGATGGAACGTAAGAACCATGAACATAAATTGAACAGGTTTTTCTCATGTAAACTTTGGATGCTGTCTGATTGGCCCCTGTTCTGTTCCACTAGAGACATCAACAAAGTGGGTGTCTGAAGATGGTGGAAACTTCTTTGAAATTTGGCCTTCCACTTTCTGTGCTCTAGAGCCCACATTTTATACATAAATAGAATTTCAAATCTGAAACAAATGTGCTGAATCTATCCTCATTATATTAATATCCTGCTATTGGACTTTGAACTTAAATAATGTGTGAACTAGAGTATCTTTTGGAATAGGCAGCCATTCGCACTTAAAAATTGCTGGTGATGGACAACAGAATAAATATGTTTGCTGTCTTTTATTAAATGTTAAATGCAATTGTAAAGTCCCTTATATGTATTAATCTGATATTATAAAATGCTGATGTTTAGTTTAGTATGACCACATTTTTAATTTAAAAATAAATAAAATCATGTCCATTTTGTAGGATGTTAACCGAAAAAATACCAATGTGGTGGAGTCATGGGAAAGAAGTAAAGAGAAACAATCCTACACTCACATCATCTCCAAAAATGCTTCCTTCACGTTCACCTGGGCCTTTCAGAGAATAAACGAGGGTCAAGACGTAAGTACTTTTTTATGTACAGGGCTTTACAGCACAGGTTTCCTTTGACGCTCACTGACAGAGCTCTTGCCGTCTGTTGAAGCTCACAGGCTTCTTGTAAGGGGCACATGAATGTCACCATATAGGAGGCCTCGGGAAGCAGCAGTGGATAAAATATCCATGTAAAAACACAGGCACGAGCATAGGTTGGTCCCTGAATCAGTGCACTAGTTGGTATCCAAGTGCAATGACCTGATGATACCAGGGTGGTTTCCTTGGCTCTCGTTCCAGAGCAGACAGTTCATCAATGACATGGCAAAGATCTACTCCATCACGGTGACCAATGCAGTGGATGGAGTTGCCTCTTCTTGCCGGGCCTGTGCACTGGGCTCTGAGCAGTCTGGCTCATCCTGTGTGCCCTGCCCTCCAGGACACTACATCGAGAAGGAGACCAGCCAGTGCAAGGAGTGTCCGGCCAACACCTTCCTGTCCATCCACCAGGTCTATGGCAGTGAGGCCTGCATCCCATGTGGTCCTGGCAGCAAGAGCACTGAGGTACAGAAACCAAATGCCTCTGAGCAATAGGCTGACAGGTTTTATTGGGATATAAGCACTCAAAGAGCCAGTTTTAATGCTTTCCTACAGCTATGTGCCTTGTGAGCGTTGGAGTATAAATATAACCAATGATCCCACTCTTCTAAATATGTCCCTAATCTAATTTCTGTTTGTAAATATGCAATAAGAAGATCAAATTGACCACACTAGCTCAAAAAGGTTAATTTCAAGAAGCCATACTGGGGACAGTGTAAGAACAAGGGCAAACATATATGTTACCACCACCTAAAACTGTCCCAAAGTCCTGTTATTTTAAACTCAGGGACTTCCTCAGCTGGGTGATGTTTCTGTGCCTTTAGAAAACTGTAACAAGTTCTTCTTACATGAAATTGCCCTTAAGCCTAGATAAACATTTATTATGTGCAGCATGCTTTGGCAAGGAGCTGCACAGGGACTTGAAGAACTGCCCCAATTTGTTTGTATTCTGTCTGTCTTCAGCTGGGTTCATATCCTGTCCTTGTTTCTTGAGCTGTTTCTTGTGTTGCCTTTGCAGGATGCAAGTGTAACTGAGGCCATGTTCTGGTCTATCTACAGGGCTTTAAGCTGGGACATTGGGATCCTAAAAGCACCCACAACAAAACAAAGCAAGAAACTCTGCAGTTTCTTGGCTAATGCAGCAGACAGCAGAAAGGCCAGGCTTAGGTAACATTAAAGTCCTGATATGTGATTACAAGGGACTGGAAGGTAAATGGGAATTCTCCCAAGGGAAAGGTGAATTACAGCAATAGGACAAAGTTCCCCTCCAGCCTTAAAAAGGACAGCAGTCCTGTCTGCACCTGCTTGCTTTAACTCCCAGGTAAATGGTTTGCTGCTGGTCCATGACTGCTCTTTAATGGATGCCTCTCCTTCTCTGAAGGACCACACTGCCTGCTTCAGTGACTGCCTGGTGTCGTACATCAAGGATAACCAGAGCCTGAATTATGATTTTAGCAACCTCAGCCAGGTGGGCTCATTGATGAGCGGACCCAGCTTCACCTCCCGAGGGACCAAGTTCTTCCACTTCTTTAACATCAGCTTGTGTGGGAATGAGGTGAGCTGGTGTTGACAGTTGGGGAGATTAACCAATTTGCTGTTCTGTGGGATAACAGTGAGACAGGACGAGGACTCCCCTACAGCTGAGCTGTCACTGACATCATGCAAACAATTCCCTCTGGATCTTGCTTGGCAGTGCAAGAGGACTTTTGAGCAGCCAAGTGATTTTCCAGAGCAGAGATGACAGTATTTTAAGCACAAGTAACACTCAAAAAAAACCCCAACCCAACCCTGTCACATCCATACCTTTTCTTAGTTCATGTGCCTTCAAGTTACTTGGGTCACAACCCTGACCTTTTTGTGTTGCCACCAAGGATCTCAACTGAAAAGTCTGAGTCTTTCAGTTGTAAACTTCTTTCCATCCCTTGTGACTTGGCTGGAGATGTTGCTGTCAGCAGAACCCCTGTTCACCCTGCTTTCTGCCAGCCACCAAGGTGCTCTTTGCTGACTTTGACTGTAGCCTTTTGAAGTGGTGGAAAAACGTGTTTTGTCCATGACTGCAAACAGTCTCTGCCCCGGAGTCAAGATTTTTCTGTCTGAGGTTTGGACTGTACCAGAACATTGTCAAATGCATAAATTGAAGTTCCAGAACAGTACCAGTGATTTGTATTGTTCTGTGAAAGCCAATGCATGTAATTTATGTTAATATTCAACCCTGTAAAGTTCTGAAGTATCTTTCCCAGGTACCAAAGGGTTTGTATGAATTGAGGCAAATGAGTAGTCACATTTCTTTACAGTGTTTTGCGTACTTTTGGGCTTGAGTGTATGTTTAAGTACCACTTGGATTAGAGCTGCTGACAACTAGATCCACAGAGGTACAGATATGCCCTGTGGATCTGGTCTCCATTTTCCCAAACTACTATGATGGTACTACACTACTACCAACACTATGATTAGGTCATGAGTGCTTGGCTACTTGTCAGGACAACTGAGTCTGGTGATTTGTCTTTCATTGCTGTTGCTGTGAGATTCTAGCACTGGTCTTGACATGTGACACTAATGCAGCCTTGAAGGCCATCTAAATGTTTAGGGATTTCATGTATTTGTTCCTTGAAAACACTTTATCTGGATTAAATCCCAAATAAAGGGATATTCTACAGTATTTTATTTAAAGGCAAGGGAAATACAGTTTTCCTTTGCAAGACATTTTGGTATGCTCTGCAAGTAAACACCATGTTGTTAAGATAAACAAAGAATTGTGCTTCGTAGCATAGGTTTCTCATAAGACACGTGCCAGAGGTGACATCGTGTTTCTGGGTCTGTACAGTGCTTTAATCATAGCTTTTACAATAGCACATTTTGTTGTTGCAATTTGTCCCTCTCACGATAGAAACATGAAGTTGTTTCTAAGGTGCAGTAATGAAACTCATCCTGTTTGCAATCAGGATGTTTGCAATCTCTCCTTGCCCCAAATTTTACGTGTCTTATCAACAATCAACAACTTCCCCTTTTTTTCCTGATTGTCCACAGGGGAAGAAGATGGCTATTTGCACTGACAATATCACAGATGTCACACTGAAGGACATGGTTGCAGAATCAGAAGATTTTTCCAATTTTGTGGGAGCTTTTGTCTGTCAGTCCACCATCATCCCATCAGACAGCAAGGGTTTCCGAACAGCCCTGGCTCTGCAGTCCAACAGCCTTGCTGACAGGTTCTTAGGTACATGGTTTGTCTTCTGCTTATTGTTATCATGGAAATACTCTCATGTGTTTGGGGCTACCCAGTAAATCCTTTCCAGCTCAGCAGTGATGCATTACCTTGGGGGAAGAGTGAAGGGGCAACCCGAGATTCAGTCCCACTTTGTTCCTGAGCTGTGCAGCAGATATGGACAGGTGCCATTGCTTTTTGCTTCTGTTTCAGTTCAGTTTATTGCTGGAGGAGAAGAGTAAGGGCTGCCCCCATTCTTTGTTTTCAATTCCCATATTACTCGCTCTTCCCTGGTTTTGGTGTGATGGGTCCCATGGTGCATAGAATTTCAGCACAAAAATCTGGAGAATGTAATTAAAAAGCACTGGCTTTCTTTAATGATTTCTACCTACCTCATGCAGTGCAAGACCAATCACTGTAGTAGTCACATTAGTGCAAGTGTTTCTGCCCATGCCAAGTCCCTACTCAGGCAATTTCAGAAGCAGAAGCTGGTACTGGGACATAATTAGGCAAGGAAAGAGGAGGCTTAGGGCAGCATGGGGCCACGCACATCATTAAGTCTTGCATTGCTCCAGCTAACAAGTTCCCAGAGTTTGAAGCCAGATTAGACAATGAAGTCATTTAGTCTGCTCACCTATCCATTACAGGCACTGAATGTTTGTACTTTCTCCCTGGCACTGAGCCCAGAAACTCATGTTTGACAAAAGCACGTCTTTGGAAGAGCATTCAACCTGGACTTTTAAGACTGCCAGAAGGAAAAGCTTTGCCACAGTCATTGGTATTTTTTTTTCCACTGGTGAAAAACCATCTCTGTATTTTGTTTTAAAGCAGACTTGTTTCCTGTTTGAATTTGCCTGCCTTCAGTTCTTAGCACTTTCTTCTTGGTATTAATTTCAAACCCACATTTTCCTTCTTGGATAAATATTTTGTATACTGGAATAATCAGACCCTCCCCAGTCTGCTTTTCTATGTAGACCGAGTTCTTCTAAGTTTCTTGCTATCATGTGTTTCTCTCAAGCATCTGAATAATTTTTTAGGGTCTTTCTACAGCCTCTGTAACTTGCTATTACATTTTCTTAAAGAATGGGTATCAGGGTGGAATAGTATTCCAGTATTTAATTCACTATCATGATAATAAAAATCACTTCTGTATTTGTGTTTACATGCAGAGATGGAATCCCTGAGTTTTTCTTTCTCCAGACTCATAGGATTTCATGATGGCTTCTTGGATCTGATGTCCACTCTGGACCTTTTTTCAGAGTTACAGTTTGCAAGGGAACTGTCTCTTCCTTAGGACTGGCCTTCATCCCTTGCTGCACTTGTCTGTACCAAAATGTGTTTCATTTGGTTGAGACCAGCTCACCAAGTGAATTAAGTTTCTCTACATTTTCTTCCTGTTCTTCTAATCTTTCTCGCGTCTACACACTTTACCAACAGTGATTAGTTACTTGCAAATCCCTGATTATAATCTTGCATTTTGGGAGTCCAGTATCAATGCCTAGAAAAGCCTGGAGACATACCACATTTGATGACAATTTCTTATGGCCAGATAATTTTATAATTAGTTAGCTAAATAAGTTTTAATCCACAGTGTGTGCTTAATTGATATTACACTAACTTTTTAATTAGAATCTCATGTGGTAATTAGTGAAATACTTGATAAATTTACATAATTTTCTTTAGCAACCAAATTCTTCAGCACTCAAGGAATTAAATCAGATTTGTTCAACAAGAGCTGTTCTCCATAAACTCATCTTGTTTGTCACTCATTATGTATCTATCCATTAAATGAAACCCATCTTCTCTTATTTTGCCTCATCGTGTTAGCCACATTAGTGTAATTTGGCTCATCATCTTCCCTCTCCATCAGTCTTTTGACATTTTGTTGTCATAAAAAGCTCTATTAAAGGTCACTCTTAGGTATGGGTTTACTAATTTATAGGTGTGCATGCCAAGTAGAAGCCAGTATCTTCTTCTGCCATTGAAGGAATGAGGTGTTCTTTCATTGCCTTGGAAAGCAAGGAGATAGTCCTGAGTATTTCCTAATACAGAGAAAAAATATCAAGCTCTCCTGCTGCCTTTTCTTTATCACAATTGTTACATTTTAAAATGGTTGAAGTTTGCCTTTCCTATCCATATGATATACTTTTATTTCTAGTATTTCTAAAAATCCTCCAAACTTACCATTCATCTAGCACTGCCAAGCAGAGGCTTTCCCCTGAAGTCTTTAACATCTATTATCATTTTTCTGTAACTCATAACTTTGGATGTTATTTTATTCTCTATACCCCTCGATTAAGCTTGAGCAAATGTTTTTATTTCAATTGCACTTTTGCTGCTGTTCTGATCCAAGGTGGACTCTTAGTGGAAGCTTTTGTCATTCTTGAGAGAGTCATTGTGGCTTTTTAGCCATATAATTAATATTCTCTGAAGAATGACATTTTTTTTCACACTTGATTTTGGTTCTAGTGTTCTTATTTTTTGAGAAACTGCACTTTGAGATGCCATCTCTACAGTACTGAATATTGGATGGGAATATTCTGTCATTGCCTATGTTGAATATAATAAGGTCCCCAGGAGCTATCATCATTCAGTCTAGTGAGTAACTAATCTCTGTCCGTTGTGTTGCAATTCAAATTTAAATTGCCCTCTGTTCAATGCAATGTTGTTGATGAGAGGAAATGATCATCCTTGCTGATGTCAGCATATGTTCTCAGAATAGAGGCTCTTCCACAATAACCTGACATTTCTCTGCACATGCTCTTGATGGTTGTTGCGGCACAGCTCATTCTGTTCTGTCTGATAGTGTGATGCTCTGTAGCTATCCCTCACCTGCAAGCCCACCTGAGCAATGTTGCTGACCACACTGATCCGTGTGCTCTCACAATCCTAGGTTCTGACTAGTTCTACACTAGGTAGTAGTGTCTGGTGCAAACTGTAACCTTTCTTACCAGCTATATTTACCTAAAAGGGTTATAACCAGACATGAATGTTCCAGTTTTGTGAATCATCCTCCCAAAATGTAATGCCAGCCTAGTCAAAGTCAACTTCAAGTCCTAAGAATTCAGCTAGGTTGTATGAACTGTTGCAAGAACAAGTGGAAAACTTAAAGTCTTTCCCATCTTACCACACTTTTCTGTCTGCTGCCACTTTTTCTTTTTGTTCTGGCAATTTTTCACCTCACTAGAAGGATGCAGCCTGTCCAATTTGTACAGCTCCTCTTCTTTGGAAATGTGGCAGTGCAGCACCTGTATTTTCTGTCTTCTTTGGTTTATGGGGTTGGAAGGATCTTCAATAACTTAAGTTACTTGAATTTTCCGCTTTTTCATCTCTTCTCCAAAATCCTGTATAACCTATATAACCTGGGTTGTTCTACACAGCAGCCTGTCATTTGTTCCAAAATGTACCATCAAGGCTTGACTACGACTCCATAATCCTTCTTAATCTTGTCATTGCATCTTTCAGTTTTCTCCCACAGTACTGCAGGTTGCTCGGGGTGGTACCTGGTTATGATGTGTTAGGGTTATATATTCAATGCCTATGCTTTAAGCAGTTTATTGAATCAGGTATCTTCAGCAGTCCTTTCCCAACCTAAATTATTTGCTGATTTTGTAATATCCTGTGATTGCTTTAAATTCATTAAAAAGAGTGAAAATTATTTACACTTGTCTTGTTTTATTAATTTTTTGTTTCATTAGGTCTATCTGAGGAAATAAGACTGTATGAGGAACATACACATCTTCAAAGTTTAGTTAGAAGAAAGTATATAATGTATTGTAATGTCATTAAATGATATTGAGACCTATACCTTTCAAACTAAGAAAATGTTTTATGTGAACCCCTCAGAAATCCATTCTTACCTTGTTCCTTTTGTTTTTAATTCCTCCTCAAATTTTAGGAGCTACTGTTGAAACAATGCTTGAAAATATCAGCATCAAGACAGATATGTTTCCTCCATCTCCAAGCAAAATACCTGATGTACATTTCTTTTACAAGTAGGTAAAAAATACTGTTTATTGATACATCAAATTTCTTCATTTGTTGAAAGGAAACTAAAATGGTGAGGGGAGATCTTTAATACACTTTTAAATTTTATTACTTTATTCAGTATGTGGCTGATATTGATTGGCATGTTGAAGATCATCATATGAAATCAATGAACACTGTTCACTCAGATCTAAATGACACTTGATCTTTAGAGTGTGATACCAGAGCTTTTCCACGTTGCTTCCAGTGTTGTGTTCCTTTCCATAATTTCTCATGTCAGAGAATCATAGAATCATTTAGTTTGGAAAAGATCATCTAGTCTAATCATAACTCTACCAAGTCTGTCGCTAAACCATGTCCCCCATATATGGCTTTGATACATCCACTTCCTATTGCATATTTTCATTCACATTCATTTTTGTTTGCTTTCCTGTTACAAAAAAAAACCTCATCGAGGTAAAAAATAATTGTTCCAACCTTCACAGTTATTAGTGTGTTTTTAGAATCATAGAATGTTTCAGGCTGGAAGGGACCTCTAGAGGTCATCTAGTCCAACCTCCCTACACAAGTGGGGACATCTACCTAGGTCAGGTTACTCAGAGTCTCATTAAGCCTGACCTTGAATGACTCCAGGGATGGGCCCTCCACCACCTCTCTGGGCAGCCCATTCCAGTGCTCTATGACCCTCATGTTAAAGAACTTTTTTCTAATATGCAACCTAAATCTATCTTTTCCTAGCTTAAAACCATTACTCCTTGTCCTATCACTACAAACCCTTGTGAACAGACCTTCCCCTGCCTTCCTGTAGGCACCTCATAAGGTTCATCTGGGCCCACCTTTCCAGCCTGTCCAGGTCCCTCTAGATGGCATCCCATCCCTCAGGCATATCAACTGCACCCCCCAGCTTGGTATCATCATTTCAACAGCCTTTTTGGTAGGGTTCTGCTAAGAAAGGTGGTGCTAACAAACAGAATATTTCGAAACAAAATTTCAAACCATAATGATATGAACAGAAATTATCTGTGTTGAATAGTTTGAGGTGAAGCTGTCTGTGCAGTTTTGATGGCTGCAGGATTACAACTGTTTGTTGGATGACAGTCTAAACAGACCAAAACCGTCTCATGAAGATGGCTTTGAGCAAGTAACTCAAATACAAGGTAGAATAACATTTAAACCCTCTACCATAACATTTAAACCCTCTACCCATCAACAAATATTAGAGCTGTTTACAGGGTACGCTTCTATCATGTTGTGTTTACTAAGAGAAGGAAGAAGTTTTAGAATGTCTTTCTCTTGCACACAATCCCACTTTTTCAAGTGAAGAAGGATCCACTCCAAAATAACAGAAAATAACAAAATGGCAGGTAAGGGCTCTCACAAAATTTACAACATGTAGCACAAACTGGAGAGTTTATAGACACTTACAGAAAGGAAGTATAATTCTGCATCAGTTGTTTGCTGTGAATGTAAAACTGATGGGGTGGAGAGGGGGGGAAGAGGCAAGTATCTTCTTCCCTCCCTCTCCTGAACAAGAAATGTAACTTCCAAGAGCAGGAGGACTTTTCCCTGTTTCTTTATATCCTTACACCCCAGGAAGCAACAAGCTCTGGTAGAGGGAATACAAGTTATAAAGTGAAAACACGTTAGTTTCCCAGCCATCCATTAATTCAGCAATTTGTAGCATTTCCCCGAGTGGGATATGCATCAGGGGCAGGTTGCTTCAAGCAATGAAATCCAATTACGCTTTAATTGAAGACCCTGTTTTTATTAACAAACATGAATATAACTAAAGAGGAAATTATTTAAAAACTTTAATCATTCTGTATTACTTTTATCAGTGCTTCCTGAATGTATTGTGTTGCAAGGGACTCCTGTTTATTTAATTTTCTCTTGCTATGATGGTAGACTGCATGACAACAGCTTTCCCATTATGCTAATATGTCTAAAGTGTTAGCAAACAACTAACACTAGTTAGCTAACAAACTTCTCAAAGCTGCAAATATCTTCTTTTATTTGAATTTCCCCACTAGGATGGGATAACATTCCTAGCAACTTTTCTACATAAATCACTCCTGCAGGATCATCACAGATGTCACATATAAATTAAATTTGCTTTCAAATAACATTACTGGATGCTAAATAACATAGATTCAAACTGGCATCAGTAACAACATATTTATCCCGTATGCCTTCGAGTCTCACATAAATAACATCAGGCTGATATTTGTTAGAGTATTGCCATGATTCTTCTCTGATCTGTGCTGCATCAGAGGTAAACAAGCCCAGAGAGATGGATCCTTCTGCCATAACCTGGACATACCTCCCTGAAACCCACAAAAATGGCAAAGAATCCCCAAAGCAACCCACTCTTCCCTCAAAAAAACCCCACCAATAAAACCCCCATATATAGACACTGTCTTTATGATGGATCTTATAGGAAACACAAGTTAGTTATGCCTGAATCTACCTACATTAGTCTAGGGAAGAAAATTGTGGTTTATGCCTTACAAGAGTTGATCTGCAAATAATTGTTAAATTGAATTACTCTAGCAGCAAACCGTACATTTTATGCTATCACCTGGTGGCACTGTTATACAGTCTTCTAAAACTCTGCCTTCAGTGCCTGGCTCCTGGGAAGGCACATCCTGCTGTTATCACCCAGGGGTTGCACAAAGTTGCACAGGGAGGAAGCCCACTGACGTGGATGTTGGTTTTTGCTTTGGACTTTAAAAACACAGCTGCACTCCCCAAGCAGACATGTTGTTGGCTTGATATTGAGGAACAACACAGGTCCCTTACAACGCACTGCATTCTATGATTCTGTAACATCTCAAGGCTGGTGTTGGTATAAATAATAGCAACATGCACATACACTTCATATTTCTGATACTTCCATCTCAAGGAGAAAAACTAGCAAGCTAACTGAAGACCTGAGAGGTTTCAATGGGATAAATACCAGAAGAAACCTGTATTACTACTGCAGATGTTTTTAAGGGAACTTGTTTCATTGAGAAGATGAACATAAAGATTGCAGAATATGACCACCAGAAAATAAGAATGATTGCAAATATTAACAATCTGTCCTGTTTGTAGAAACAATATTTTTTTCACTGTTCCTTTCAGCAGATAGAACAATCTATACATTGTGCTAAAAGACAAACCAAAACACAAAACCACCATAACGTTCATCCTCTCTCTTTCAGAGCACAGAGCTAGTATACGCATTAGTATACTAATTTACATATAGCTTATGAACATTTAAATTAAAACATCAGTTGTGCTGTTAAGCAACAGATATATCTTCAGTGTATGAGGTTAGGTGCTGCTGTGCATAGTTTTGCATTCATACTTACTATGTACATTGGTCAGAAAAACATGATCCCACTGAAGTCTCTAGCAACTAAAAATCAAATTATATTTAGGTATTTCCCTCTCTATTTTTACATCCTATTCACACATAAGTCATTCTGACAGGAAAAAAGGGGCAAGTATCAAGACTATGAGTGGGTGGGTACCTAAAACATGCTAAATGTTTCCACCTTTTTCCTCCTCACAAGATTAACTGAAGGAAAGCACTTCTTATCAGTATATTCAAAACAAAATTTCTGTATTTTTGCTAATAAACTAAATTAGCTAGAAATTATCTCCCTGTTCTTTACAATTAAAAATATCTTAATATCAAATGTGATTGACAGGAATGTTGCCAACAGAACAAGAATCAGAAGTACGCTGGCTGGTTTTGTTAACAGAACACTGGATTATCACATGAGACAGGGCTTTTCTGCATCATTTTCTGCATAATCGTTCAAGTTCTTTTCAAGTGAACTTTTTGATAAGCTCCTCTTCTCCTCCCTCTCTGGGCTCCTTTCTCACTTGCTTGCACTCCTGCCCTTTTCCTGCTATCTTCTCATATTGGTGCTTCACTGACCCTACATTCTTCATACTGCAGCGCTGCCCACTCCTCCTCTCCAGCACCTTTACCTGTCTGGGATGGGGTATCTTTTCCGGTACCCAAGCAGAGCGTATTACCTCATGGTTTATTCAGATTAAATTATACATCCCTCACACGTATTATTTCCACCATATGAAATAATCTCTCAGCCATTATTGGTAAGTAATAGAGATACAAGTTGTAATAAAGAATTTTTGTTCTCTTCCAATGTAAATGTAAAATTAAATCTCCTGTTTTCAAGTTGTCCCTGTCATTTAACAATCCCTCCCCATTCCCAAAGAATATAAAAATTAAATCATTATGGAAGAACTGACTTGCAGCTTGTTGTTCTTGCCAGCGTAGAGAAAAATGTTTATTGTCCTGAAGAAGAAATTGGCAAACTATCGAAAAGAAAATGAAGTTATTTTTTTCTGTCTCTGGTAAATTAGATAGAAAAAGCAATTAGGTGGTGTTTATGGCAGTAAAATAGTGAAGGAGATGGGGCTTTTGAAAGACCATGAAGTGCAGGAACCCTGTTCAATGAATACTGAGACATTGAGCTGAACCCAGTGCACCTTTATTAATGAAACTTATGGAAGCTTAGTTACAATCAAGTGTAATAAGGACATGCTATTCCTAAGAATATGTTACACCACTGGATGTATTCTCATTTAAAAAGCCAATCCTTCAGAATAACCTTGTCATAGAAAAATATATTCCTCCTCTCTCGGAAGTGTATACTGTAGGGTTTGAGCTGAGCCCTTTACTTCCCCATTACCTGTCTTAACTCTCATACTTTTTACTTGTGATGAGTTACAATCCCACCTGTAACACTTAAAGAGGAATGCAGGATGTAAAAAAGGCCAAACTACTTGGCTTGGTTTGTTTTTCCAGCAGACAATGAAATCATTGCTAATAAGAAATAAGGCTTATCTTTTACAACTGTTAGATTAGCCTCTTCTGACAGGTTTAGAATGTATTTAATATTGATTAGAAAAATCCTGCAATGAATCAGTACAAGTTTAGATCAATGTCAGATAACGTGAAAAAGTTGTTTTACCCTAACTGAAAAAAACAGCTTAACTGTGGACTATGAATCCCTTTTTCTACACTAAATCATCTTTTACTACTAGAGCTGAGTTTAGGTCACATAACTAGATGACTTTTTCTTATCTCAGAGTCAGCAGTGTTGTCATTCAGTATTTTCTCAGGGTTCACACTGGTGACAGTTTCTCTCAGAGATCCCAGCAGTTTTCAATACCCAGCTGATGTTAATGTTAGCAGTTATGTTGGGAAGTCTTGACTTGTGAACAATCAGTGTCTCATGTTTTTATTAAAATGAGAGTTTCTTGTTCTTAGATAGAACATTCCATTCTACAAATTAAATGGCAATTTAAGCCAATTTCTCAAAACATCATTGAATTTTCTCAGTACATTTAAGTTGTATGTTTTCAAAAATGACTACATAGAGGACCTACTTTCTCTCAGACCTATTCAGGGCAAGAATATTAAAAACTTGACAAACTATTGAATATCCAATCTCAGCACTGTTTTACATACAAATGAATCATAGAATCGTTTTGGTTGGAAGAGATCTTTAAGATCATCAAGTCTAACTGTTAACCCAGCACTGCCAGGACATCACTAAACCATGTCTGTAAGCACCACATCTACATGTCTTTTAAGTACCTCCAGAGATAGTGACTCCACCACTCCCCTGGGCAGCCTGTTCCAGTGCTTGACAACCTTTTCTGTGAAGAAATTTTTTCTAATATCCAATCTAAACCTCCCCTGGTGACTCTTAAGACCATTTCATCTTGTCCTATTGCTTGTTACATGGGAGAAGAGACTAACATCCACCTCTTTGACCCCAAAGGCACCTAATTACATACCCCAAGGGGTCACATATGTTCTTAAATCTATGGCTAAGATGTCTGAGAAACTGCAAGTCAACAGCTCTTAGAACAAATCATGCTTGCCACGGTTCCTCTAGCAGAGGAAAGAGATTGTCATTCTGTCTTCTGCAAATTAAAACAATAAAAGAATCTCTCAAGTATATTAATTAGTGAGATTCACTGGAAACATAGTGGGCTGCTGCCACTCCTTAGTTTTCATGAGCCTATCTGGCCAATTAGTATCTAAATTTATAAAAAGGCCTCTTTCATAAATGTTGAATATTTTATGCTTGTAAAGTCTTTGCATACTCCTGTGTGCATACTAATGCTCTGTAATTGTGGAATGCCCAGCAGTACAATAACTCCATGATAACATGAAATTGTTCTTCCTGGCCCAAGATAAAAATCAGTTTAGCAGCAATATTCAGCTCCCATAGGTTTTTGTGAGGGAAGAGCCTAATAACAAGCCAGTTTGTTAAAATCCATAAGGAACTTCATAGCAAGCTGTCCTGCAGATGTACATAATCCAGCAGCTCTGTCTCTTGAAAATTACATGTCATTCTTATTTATCTAGCAATATAAAGAGAAAGCTTGAATACAGCACAGGTACAAATTAGTGGAAAAAAAAAAAAATGCCAGCAGTAAAGGAAGCTTTTCAAATTGTTTGGACCCCAGTATGTGCTGGGAGACATTTAGTAGCTCCTCATGTTCGGGACCCAGAAGTATTAAATGCTGGGTAGGGTCTGTACAGTACAGTAAGAATGGCTTGCATTAGATTGTTGCTAGGCTTTCAGGAAAGCAATCTGCTTGTAGGGCAGGGAGACAGTCACACCCTGTCCGAGCAGGTCACCTTGCCTCAACACAACTGCACTATATGTAACACTGTTCATGCTGACAGAGACTGGTCATGCCCCTTGCACCAAGGATCGGGTAGGTTTGGAGGCTGTCCGGTGTTACCCATTCACAGCATCAGCCAGATCTGGCCACTGTCGCTGTATTCCAAACTGACTTCTGCTTTAATAGAGTTATTCTAGAATAAGTAACACCAGACTTAGACCTTAGATTTCATGCTCACATATATGTTATATGGAAGGAATCTTACAGGCTTCACCATCTCAAATGTGAGGTCCAGAGGGAAGGGAAGGCATTTTCCAAACTGAGATTGCCTGCAGTATTTGTGCTTTGGTCTTTTCCACAATGTCTTTTTCCATCCCATCCCAATCTCTGCTGTCTTTTTTATGGATCTAAAGAAAGCTTAAGGGAAAAAATAAAAAGATGCCAACATATTTGACACTATCAATAATCTTGTGTCTCTGACACTCAAAAATCATAGTTTTCGTAATACTTACGTAGAGAAGATAAATTATCTCTAAAACAGAAATATCAGACTGCCCTTGCACTAACAGGACCTCTGTGATATTTTAGGAACTTAAAAAAAAAAGGGGATGTTTAAACAGTGGAGAATAAGAAGAACAGATAATGAACCACTTTTTTAGCTGTATGGAATGATCAAGCTTTCTGGAAACCTCACATTTGATTTCAGAATGAATAGAATATGAATAATTACCACAGGTGCTTTGGTGTGATAATATTCCCTCTTCTTATATAGAAGTTTACCAGATAAAATAACTGGAAATCAATGTAGCCTAGCAGTCCATGATGAAGACTGCAAAATTTGAGCTCTTACAAGTGGCTGAGGAGAGTATTCTATACTGATGAAAGCAGTAAAGCTAGAAATAGCCCTCTGCCTGTGCAGGAAAACTAACTTCCTCTATTTTAAGCTTGAATCAGGCCAGAAAGGACCTCAGGATGTCAGAAGTTTAATCATCTGCTCAAAGCAGAGTCACCTATGAGATCGGACCAGGTTGTTCAGGGCTTTATCCTGTTGGATCTTGAACATCTCTAAAGATAGAGACCACACAACCTCTCTATCCGTCCTGATGAACTACCTGACTCTCTCCATGGGAAGAAGTTTTTTCATTATATCAAGTCTAAACTTCTGTGTTTCAGTTTATGCCAATTGCTTCCCATCATCCTGCCATGCAGCACTGCAAAGAACAGACTACCAGATATCTTATTGGTAGCCTTCTTGCAGATAGTGGCAGATTGCTGTAAGGTTCCCCTGAATCTGTGCTTTCTCCAGCTCCTTCATCCTTCTTTTACAAGGCCCCTGATCATCTTGGTGACTACTGCTTTTTGAGTTTTTCCAGCCCTCAATTAGTCCAACCCCCTAGGCCATAATGCCCCAATATGCACACAGGGATGCTCTGGAAGACAATGACCATAAAGTAATGGTTGATCATATCTACCTGTCTCCCATCATCCATAGATCTCTTCATTTCATCCCAGAGGGCAATAAAGTTTGAAAGCATGATTTACCCCACGGCAAAAGCACACTGGATATTCCAAATCACCCTCTCCTTCACTTGTCCAGAAGGAGCTTCAAAGGGGATCTGCACCACAATTTTCCTAGGGACTGAGGTTGAACAGCCCATAGTTCCCTGGATAAACCTCCTTGCCTTTTGTGAAAAGGAGTGCATCATTTGCTCTTCTCCATTCATCACAGGTGTCCTATGATCTCTGTGAGTTTTCAAAGACGATGGAGAGCAGCCTTGCAACGACCTCAGCAGGCTCCTTCAGCATCCTTCCTATGTATCCCATTACATCCCATGAACTTCTATGGATCAAGATTTTCCTCAAGAGATCACTGACTTAGCCTTTTCCCACTCCCAGTAATTATTATCCTCCCTGAACCCTGTCTCCAGGCTCAAAAAACTCAGCCTTATCTGCATCTCCTATCACTACATCACCCAGTTATTTCAGCAATGAATCCACATTTTTGTTGTTTTTTTCTTTTACTGTTAGAAGGAAGACTCTGCTATTTCACAATACTCAAGAGACTGGTGCACAAGGCACATCCAAGGTGTTAGAAATCATCCGTTTTTTTCAGTCAATTTTCCCATAAACAGAAGGCCTCCAATGAGAGAGAGACTAAAGGTGACACACTCTCTATCAGCCTCAAGCTTACAGGTCAAATCAGTTTCTCTTGTTTTCTCCCCCAGAGATTAAAATTTTAGTATCCCAAGACAACATACTATTAGCTGATCTTGCAAGTTGAGTAGCTTGCTTATAGTTCTATAAAATATTCCAGCTTTGTCCTGATGTAAAGCAAGGAAATTATAAAATCCTGAAAAAGTTCTTGTCCAAAATGACTCAGCAGATGATACAACAGCAATCTATATGATTAAAACCAAAACCAGATGCTAAGAAAAGGGACATGCTGAGATGAAAGAACATTAATGAGCATCACTTTTTTGGTGGATGCTGTCTCTATAGCTCAGAACTCATTTATATTCAAAGGATACACAGTGTATCTGTAAAGGACAAAAGAAGGATATATTAAAAACTGTTTTTTAATGGCTCCAAGTTTTAAATTCTAAAGAAGAGAAAAACAAAGGCATGAACAAATGCTTGCTTGCTCATCCAGAGTAGCTATGTGATCTGAATCACTAATGAAAGTCTTGAGGAAAGGTGAATGAGTAAGAATTTTGCATAGTTACTGTTGCTATGAAAGCCACTTTCCTTTTTATCCACACATTCCACAAATTATTTCCCTTTCCTTATCACTCACAAACAGGTAATGATGTGCTGGGAAAATGGTCTCCTCCTTTAAAAGTTTCTGAGACCATATTTGAAAGGAAGCAGCCAGAGTCATGTTCCTCAAAAAGCAGCAAGTGTTCAATAAGGAAATTGTAAGTGCATTGGGTCAGATTCGCAGAGTCAGACTCTGCAAATGTGTGTGAACAGCATCTGGATCCTCTGAGAGGGGGCTGGCAGCTTCAACTCCCATCTGTCCCTCACAGGAGAGCATGAAGCCCAAATTTACAGCATTTACCGCACCAAACTCCACCACTTACCTAACAACTTCTAATAAATCTACCTGTGTTTCACGCTTTGCTAGTATTAGCAACTAACAAGAAAGGTAATTGTGCAACTAGCACAAATTGGATGTTCAGGAGCTACTACAGAAAGGTACCACATTCAGTTCTGCAGAAGAGAAGTAAATATATTCAACTGCTAAATGATAAGAAGAACCTTTCAAAGACATGTTGGGAAGGGAACTGGAGTATTCTTTGCAGGAAAGCCTCTCTAACAGTAAATACACCAAAGAACACAGCTGTGGTGCGGCACCTGGGCTAACAGCAGGCC
This sequence comes from Coracias cyanogaster, assembly GCA_033124195.1. NCBI lineage: Eukaryota > Metazoa > Chordata > Aves > Coraciiformes > Coraciidae > Coracias > Coracias cyanogaster. Next base: position 23,081 of record JAVSBS010025295.1, on the reverse strand, counting down.
AGCTAAGAAGAGCTAGTTGTAGCCTGGACACAGCATTAAGCTGATATAGCGTTACTGCTTTGAATTCAGGTTACCCATATAATTCTCCATTGTATAATATTCCAGCCCACTTTTTTAAGTGCTGAAGACCCAGATACCTTCTTTTTCTCTTTTGAGGGAGTTGCTCAAGAATGAGCACTTCAGAAATAAGTGGCCTGAATTTTTAAGTGCCTGAAGCATCTAAAAAGTCTAATTTTAGGTTTTTATTTTGAAGTGTCTTGGGTGCTGCTTCTAGAGTTCTCCAAAAAACTTCATCCAACCCACCATGCAGACTGTTTTTCCTACACTTGCCTTATTAATCTAGGAGTTCCCACTCAATTTCTTCACACCAGTTCGGCACTGGAGGTTCAGGAGCCTTCCTGCCTGCTGAGCCTGCCATATGGAAGAGTTATTTCTCCCCCTCACTTACTCTCCATTTTCTGTTTTACTTCATCCAAGCACACAACTTGTTCCCCATCGCCTATTCCTCTCAGTTCTCTTCTCTCTCACTTACTTTCCCCCCACTTTTAAAAAGTGCAACTGCACCCATTAAGTTTGGGAAGCATTTGAGATGCAGTCTGTGGGAAGGAAATGCAAGATAAGTATCCTGTGGATAGCTCTTTAAAGTATGAACAGTGCTGATGAAATTTCAAAATCTGTTGGAAATACCAGGATATTCTTCCCTCATTACAAATTCAACTTCAAAAAGTCCGAGGTAAATCTGTGTACACAAGGTGACACACACACAAAAAATTTAAATATTCTGATGCTACAGAGTATTTAGGAGCACAATCTGTCAGGTGATTGATTGCCTGTGTCTGCTCACAGTAGCTGCGAACATACACAAGTTGCTACAATTTCTTCTGCAAAGCATGTGTGTGCAAGGTAAACGCTCACGTGTCCTTGGGTCTGCAAAGAAGAGTGAGGTTTATATAAAGACCTCTGAAGTGCTTTCTGCATAGCCAAATAATAATAAAAAAACCCACATAATTTAAAAATTATTTTGATTTTAGTCTTCCCATGAGTTGATAACATAGAAATGGTTACACATTTCTTCATACATAATTTTAAGCTACATGGCTATTCAATAAAATAGGCAGCCATTTACAAATTCAGCTAGGCCTCAAGGTTAAGTTTCAACAGGCAATGCGATGCTGACATTTGCATTTAAAAACATATAAACTGTATATATGTACATGTCTAAATAGAGATGCCATACTTTTGTAAATCTAGATTTGAACTCAGTTCTCATATCTATAAAGTACTTTGAAGCTCATGGTAATTACTCAAAATAAGTTGTTAAGGAAAAATGAGTATAACACAAAACACAACTGGCATTTGTTTGCTCAAGCTCCATTAGTCACTACCATAAATGCTATCATTTGCCAATTTGGTCTGAGGTTAATGTAACAGAATACTAATTTTAAAATGCAAGAAGCAAAGCCATCTGAGAGCACTAGCTTTCTAACACATTTTCTTAATCCATTTATCACAAGAATGATTAGTTAATGTTGCTTGATCTTGAACACAGATTGGTTTTAGTAGCAAACCATATGCAAACAAGGGCAAAACAAGGTAAAACCCTGTGTAATTGCATTAGGTCAGCAACAGGTCTAACGTGCTTGTTTAAGCTATTTAATAGCCAACCGTACAAAAAACATAACTAGAATGTGATTTTTTTTCTATTTTAGAGTCCCAGCTCATTGCAGGTGTGTCAGTACATTCTGATTAGACTTTGACTATTAGAAATAATTTTTCAGACAAGTCATACAAAATTACTTCTAAATCAAGGGGGTAATATAGGTCATAACTTAAAGTATGCTGAAGTTGATGGGAGCTCTAAGAAGTTATTTATTGTTTCTCTCAGGTTATCCAAGCCACAGGCTCAATATCAGAACAACTCAGCCAGTACATGCTCATCTGGTACCAGTACTGTGCACAATTAAACATTTGTGAAGATACAGAGTAAGTCTTGCTTCTAATTTGCCTGTCAGCAAAATTCAAACATTATGTAGTATACAGTAATACTGGCTCTAGCAACTTACTCCTTGTGATTTAAGCAAGTCACAGAGACAAGGCTGTATGTATAAGAACATAAAACCAATACATCCCCAAATGGGTCTGTCCAGCTGGGCCACCTCACCCAGTACTCTGTACAAGGGTAACGGAAGATTATATTTAAGAGAAACACGTAAACTTCACCACTTTCTGGGGTCTGTTCCCCTCATACTTCCCCGGGGTTTACAACTGTTGTTCACAAACGTTAGCATCTGTTTATGGGCAAGTTGCCCATGAATGCTGTTGTCTATGGGCATGCTGTCTGTGTTACAGCACGATACACAGAGACACTATGGGGTACGCCACCCCAGAAACTGTCAAGACTCGGCAAGACAAAGCTTTGGTTGTTCTGATCTAGTGTTGGCTGAAGTCCCACTTCAGACAGGACACCAGACTATATAACCTTCAGAGGTCTTTTCCAGTCAACAAGTCTGTCAAATCACGTGCTGCACAATATTCAAACAAATTAATGAAGAGTATGAACAACATTCTGTTATTCCAGCACTGAGGTTAGATCCTGAGCAACTAGCGCTCAGGCCTTGTGATCACTAGGAGCACATCTAGGTTACTGACATTGATGGAGCTCACATTATAAGGATTTTGCAAAGGTTTCCAAAAGAAAATACAGTTGAGTCAAATTTAACAAGCAGATAAATGCAAACCTGAGTCTGTGCTTTGGGTGATCTTAATCCTGAGTTAGTTAAGAACTCATTTTGATGATGTTGTGGATTTCTACTTGCATTATTACTCTTATGCAAAACTGCCCCATTCCATCCCCTCCTTTAGGTATGAACCAATCCTAGCATATCTTTGATATTCCTTTAAAATTATGTAGAGGAAGAAGGCAAAAAAAAGCGACAGAACCATATTTCTTAGAGTATACATTTTAAGGTAAAAAGCCACTCAAGTGCACTGATTTAATATGCTTTGTCAGAAAACATGTTCTATATTTAAGGTGTTTATTCTAGGGTGCTAATCTCATACATGATACAAAAGAATCTTCTTTAAAAAAGGATTGTGCAATTTCAGGTTTTTAAAGTGAAATTTTACCTATTGTCCAACATGCTAATAAGCCCATAAATGCCTTCACTTTGCCTCATTTTTTATTTTGGGGTAGACAGGATTCAGTGATAATTGAAACTCCTCTGAGTTTTCAGAAGGAAATTGTGCTGTGCAATTTGAATGCAAGGCATCAAAAGAAAAAAAGCAAACTCATACAATCATTTACCACTTAAAATACTATCTTCATTATTAAAACGTGTAGATTGCTAATGCAGTTTCCTTCTTTAAAAACAACATAACTTATGATGACAACCAACTTCAAGGGCTCATATATAACACAATAAAAGATGTTTAAGGCAACACATTTTTCTGTACCTTTTAGACAAGTTAAAGACAAACAAATAGCTACCTTGGAACAGAATTGATCACACTATACCGCAATAATTCAACAGCGCACGAATCCACAATTAAAATATATACCAGAATCACAGAATCACAGAATGTTAGGGGTTGGAAGGGACCTCAAGGATCATCCAGTCCAGCCCCCCTGCCAGAGCAGGATCACCTACAATAGATCGTACAGGAATGTGTCCAGGCGGCTTTTGAATGTCCCCAAAGGAGGAGACTCCACAACTCCCCTGGGCAGCCTGTTCCAGTGCTCTGTCACCCTCACCGTGAAAAAGTTTTTTCTAATATTTTTATGGAATCTCCT